>JAUMHG010034937.1:0-10239 GCA_032359395.1 Enteromius anoplus
ACACTAACCCCAGACATTCAATGGCAATGTCTTCAGAGTACAAATTCAAGTGAACAAATTTTACAGTTTTTTTTTAAGTTTGTCCAATTTTTATTATATGTAAAAGAGTGACCATTGGATTCTTTGGTCTTCCAAACAAGAACTAAAAAGTCATATGGATTTGTAATGACACAAGGGTGAGTAAATCATTTCATACCTTCAACATTTGACCACCTGACCGGTCCACACAAAAGCCGTCCCACTTCAGGATGCCACCGGCTCTACCTGCCAAGGGACAGCCAATCTACAGGTCCTCAAGCTGTCAACACAGCAGTGCACAATAAAGTAACAGAAAGCATCTACCTCCCGAAGAACTGTCGATACATCCTGCACACATGCCCAGACGCACCCTGCCCAAGGGGATGGCCGCAGCGCCGGACCCAGCTGTCACCTCTCCACCATTAATCCACTGCTCCGGCCGACAAAATCCATCTCCCTCTAGCAGGGGTTTGACAGAGGGTAAAAGCGCCGCTGAGATAGCCAGGTTCGGATCAATCGCTTCGATCCCTGCTCCTATGCCAAGACCCATTCATCAGCCTCTGGTTGTTATTGTTTGTTTCTTGCTTTCCTCAACAACCTGTCTCTAGAGTTTTAGAAGCAGCAGGTTCGGGGTAGGGAGCAGGGATGTGAAAAACTGTGGCATGAAGTCAAGAACTCAAGCCCTTGAGCTTTCACTTCCTTTGCTGTCTTTTAAGGGATGTTTGAGAGATGAGAGAGAAGGGAATTACCAGGGTTGTGTATAGCAGTTGACAGGTATGGGTTTGTCAGTGGCTGATGTTGATATCTAGAATGCAGTCTGGATCACATGTGTTTCTTTAAATAGTGATCTAGAAAAAATAGGGTAAGGAAAATAATTTATTTTATATATATATATTTTTGTAAATCCTGTAACTTGCTGTTTGTTTCCAGGCTTACAGTAAAAACTTTTAATTGATTATTTAATGTTTATTTATTATTGTTGCTGTTTTTTTGTTAGTTTTTTTGCTCACCCCAACATAGAATATATATATATACAACTGGTTTCATTTTGTGGTTTTAGAGAGAAAGTAACAGTTGAGTTAAGTTTACATTTATTTGAAAAAAGCAAAAACTTCTGTTCTTTTACAAATATCACAAATTTGAATGTATTTTAAAATGATAAATAAAATTGTTATATATAGTCATTTATTTCTGTGATGTCAAAGTGTTAATTGATTCTTCAGAAATCATTCTAATATTATCATCTAATTAAAACTCTGGTAATTAAAATCTTGTTATTATATAAACTATAGTTTGTTTACTGTGTCTTGTGGTTTTTATACTGTAAAGCGCCCTGGGCACCTTTAGGTTGTTGTATGGCGCTATATAAATAAATTTTGATTGATTGATTGATTGATATATTAACAGGATTTTTATTACCAGAGTATACTGTCCAATGCTTTGGGTTAGTAAGATATTTATATATTGGAAAGTAGTTCCCTATGCTCACAAAGTCTGTGTTATGGAAGCAGACTTTACACAGGAGGTGCGTGATAACAAGTTGTTTATTTTGCACAGCAGAGTATGAACAGAGAAGATAGTTCTTGAGATTTGAGTATCCAAGAGTCAGATACAGTAGTTTTGGTTCGGTAAGGCAGAGTAATAGAGATCTCTTTATTTCTTGCAGGATCATCGGAGAAAGACGGACACCAGGACACGGAGGAGACACGTTGGAGCTGAGAGTCAACCACATACCACAAACACTGAGACTTCCTAACACAGACTGCAACGAAGGAGAACAAGCAGGTAAGTACAGAGTAAATATTTCAGTAGTCACAAAAATCAAGAAAGTATGGGATTGAGTCCACTTCATAGAAACGAGCCCGGACACTGACCAAGTGGCGGTGTGTGGTTATATAGGGCTGGTGAGTATTGTGAAAATATTTTTGACAGTGGGTATTTTAAAATTTTATTTATTCCTATGATAGAAAAGCTGAATTTTCAGAGGTTGTGCTGCATAATCTTTTTGGATGCTTTCTTTGATAAAAGGAAGGTTAAAATAAATAGCTTTTAATTTGAAAAACACATAATTTTTGTTACAAATGAATAATAAATGAATAAAATTTTAAAAGGCAGTACTGTTACTTTTGATACATTTGTAAAAAATCTTCTTGACCCCAAAGTTTTGAATGGCAGCGTGTATATTTCAGAAATTGAAACGAATACCAGAGGGAACTTTGGCAGAGAAAAAGAGCAAACCCCCTCAGTGTTGCCCTAAAGAATCTGTTAGTTTTGATCTCACAGTTGAACCCTCACATCTACTGTATTCTCTACAGATGAAAGTGTTCGGTTGCGTTTGTGTGGACTGTTGTGTGGGCTTCAACAGGATCATTCTTTGCTGTTTTCCTCTTCCTGATCTGAGCTCCTTGTGTGCTGCAGTCTTGGCAATTGGAAGCAGAGCTGATGAGAGCTGAAGTCTTGGCGGAAGTCTTTGGCAGCGGACTGTATGTTGGGATGATCTGACGTGCCAATTCAGAGCTGAACAATGAACTAGCGTAGCCACTGTGAACAAGGTGAACATTACTTATGCTTAATGAGGAATACAAAAACAACTGCTGCACAAATAGTGATTTGTGTATTGCTGCCGAGGCGTCTGTTCAGAGTTTAGCAAACTTGAAAAAACGTCTAAAGCATTTGAGAATGCTTTAAGAGGGCTAATTTCTCCCAGGATATACTGTTGAAGTCACTTAATAATGAAAAGGTTTGATCAATTTTAAACCAGCTTCCATTTCTTAAAGGAACAGGCCACTTTTTTGAAAATAGGCTTATTTTCCAGCTCCCCTAAACAGTTGAGCCAAACTTTGATCAAATTCAATGATCTATGCTAGGCTACAGCTAAAGTGGCCTGTTCCTTTAACAATAGGTATCAGCATATAAGTGGCAATGAACACCAAATTTGGAGAATGACATCATTTAAAATGATTTGTTCACCGATAGATCAATAGACTGGAGTGAATGGCTGCTGTCAGAATGAGTTCAGACATCCGACGAAAAAACAGCACAAAAAAAACTCCAGTGAAATCAATTAATCAATAAATGTCTTGTAAAGTGAAAAGCTGCTTGTTTGTAAGAAAGAAATCCATCATTATGATGTTATTTCCCCCCAAATTGTTGCTCCCTGACAAAATATGTGTCCATAATCCATGATAATGCTTCTTCTGGTGAAAAATACCTATCACCTGTTGTCCTCTCACATTTAAATGCACCAACACTTTTGTTTAGTACTGATTTGGACTGTTTATGCTTGTGCATACATAGCATTTTTTCCCCTGGAGGTAGCAATATGTATATAGAGGACACACAGTGGTTTGATGCCTTGACAAATTCATTACAAACCTATATTTTTGCCTGACAATATTATTGTGGATTATTATTTTATCAGCTGTTTTGGCTGTCATTCTGACAGAACCCATTCACTGCTGAGGATCCATTCGTGCTTAATTTCCCAAAATCTGCTCGTTGTTAGTTGCCAATCTAACATAATCTAATGCATTAAAACGATCAATTATAATGTTTTTGTATACCAATATTTTAATTCAATTGCATTATTATTGTTATCTTGATAGTCCTAGGAAAAAAGCACTAATGCCAGAAGACATTTCCTAGTCTATCTATCTGTGTGTGATTTTAAACTGTAACTTTTCTAAACCTCATTCAAACACCAGAAAAGATAGAATATTACAGATAAGAAATGAAAATAGAGAGTATATGTTCTAGATAAGAGTGATGATTAGGCTTTGATGTGAATGTGGGTGCTGGTGATAAGTGAACAATGACGTCTGGTCACACAGGGCAGAGGAATACTGGCAGGCAGTAGGATGCGCAAGTCGGAGAGAAGTTTCCTTTTCTCCCATTCATTTATATGCTAAGTGTGTTCCCCAGGGCTTCCGTCTTCCCTTTTTAATTTTACTTATCTTTTTTTAATCAATTTTTCTTTTATCTCAGAAGTTATTTGAATGCTGCTATGTCTTTTTTCTTCCTCAGCAAGAGTGCATGGGATATCAATTATTGAATGGAGGCAGAGAGCAGCAAAATATGCTTTGTACCTTGGAGTAGTGTAGAACGACTGAGGCTCCCTGTCTGCGTTTATCGCTCTGTTCCAAAACCTGAGCTACCTAGAGGGCTTTTAAAGGAATAGTTCAGTCAAAAAAAATATATCCTTTATTTACTCCAACCTGCTCTTACCTTTTTTTCCCCCATGAGCGTTGCTAAATATTGCTTCAAGTTAGTTTATAATTAGTCAAGACACAGTCAATAATGAAGAAAATTAAATAAAACAAACATGTTTTCAGCCAACAGAAGTATTAGGTTTTCAAGATGAACATTCAGAAATTAAAAAGTTATGGTGATAAAATTATTAGGTCAATCTTTAATGCTTCCCGATCTCTTGTGCCCATTAATCATTGTTTTTGTTAACTAAATGAATGATTATTTTTGAATTTTGATTTTATGCGAAAAAGTGGAAAGTCTATCAAATTACTTTCAAATCCTTTTCTAATAAACAAAACTAAAATTCATTTATTGTTGAAAATCTGTGGGAACCTCGGTGTAAAGGCGGTTAAAGTAAGCCTGCAATGGCGGCCTTCTTTTATGTTTTACTCTCTGTCAGGAAAGACATTAGCCCTTTGAAGTCTGCTCCACAATTAGTCTCATATTATGAGGCTTTATTGGTTCTTTTCTCCGTTTGTTTGATGGAAGTTTGCGGAGGTCCAATCACACTTAATGGCAGCACACAGGGGGCTAATACTGCAACGCTTCTCCAGAAAGCCCTCATCTGCCTATAGGCTAACTCTCCTCTTTTTTGTTCTCTCTCTTTTTCTCTCTCTCTGGACATCTCCCCAATCAACATTATTTATTTAGCTCATTTCATTTCATTTATTTATCAAAACATATGCTCATCCCTGCAGCAATGGAATCAGATCCATTAATAATCCTGTCCTTCCTGTTTTTGCCTGTGTCTCAAAGCTGAGTTTATGTACGCACACACCTCATACGGCCATTAGACGTGTCATGTTGCCACACTGACAGCAGCTTCCTGTGTTGGGATATGCTACACCTTATCTCAAGCTTCTTATTATGCATGCAGTTTTATGAACATATATTAATTGAGGGACAACATGGAATACCTTTTTGTGAAAAACTACCTTATATGGTGCTTATAGTGTTCAAACATGGTTGCTAGGGTGTTACTAGGGTGCTCATTGGTCATTAGGGTATCCTAGATGTTTGCTGTGTCTGTAAGGGTGTTGTAAGTGGCTGCTCAAGTGTTGCTAGGTTGTTCTAAATAGTTGTTAGGGTGTAGCTATGTTATTAATGGTGTACTGGGTGTTTGCTAGGGTGTTGTTTGTGGTTGCTAAGGTGTTGCTAGATTGTTCTAAATGGCTGCCAGAGTATTACTAGGGTGTTCATTGGTCACTAGGGTGCACTACATTTTTGCTGTTCTAAGTTTTTGTAAGGTTGTTATAGCTCAGTGGCTGCTCAGGTGTTTCTAGGTTGTTCTAAATGATTCTTAGGGTGTTACTAGAATGTTCTAAGTGGTCTCTAGAACGTTCCGATTAGTTTTTTTTTTAAGTGTTGTATGTGGTTGCCAGGGCATTTCTAGATTGTTCTTAATAGTTCTAAATGGTTGCTAGGGTGTTACTATGTTCTAAGTAGTCTCTAGAATTTTCTAATTAGTTGTTTGGTTGTTTTTAATGTGTTGTAAGTGGTTGTCAGGGTGTTGCTAAGTTGTTTTAAATATGGTTGCATAAGTGTAACTAGGATGTTCTAAATGTTCTAGGATGTTCAAAGTTGGTTTTCAGTAGGCATACTTAGAACATCTGCTTACTTTGTTACTGATTTCTTTATTTTTTTATTTTGTATATATTTTTCAGATAATGCTCTATTTCCTGGATGAGGCTTGATTCCACCCTTCCATTTAACACTTAAATACTTGTGTTGTCTTATAATATCAGCACATTTTGTGATGTCATTCAGTTCCATTCAGATATAAAGAAAGCCTTACATTAGACCAAGGCACCCCAGAGTGACTTCCAGCCAGACAGGGTTTGAACCGCACGCTTCACTGACAAACAGCTCTGTCTTTCAAAGCTCGGGGCAAGCTTATTAAAGTGAGAGAGTCTTGCAACGACAATCAGAATGAAGTGTATAAAAACTCTAATGACTCTGAAATGACAGCTGAGCTTGTGAATAAGATTCAATTGGGTGTTTGTTACAACTGCGCTTGACTTCTTACAACACTGGTTCACAGTACGACTCAAATTTAGACAGGCCTAGAGCTGTGAAATGGAGGTCTCTCTCAAACACAAGGATCCCATACACAGGGTTTTGTTATGCAGTGGTGGAAGAGACGGGGTGATCTCACTGACCCCAGAGCAGTTGCCTACTGCAGGAAGGAGACTAACACTTCCTTGAGGTGAATACAGATCAGACTTTCATGAATCCAGGGCCTGTCTACAAATCCAAAACCAGACAACCTCACTCTGGCAGACATATACAGAGATATCGCAATGTTTTTACTCCCTGCCTTTGTTGTGGCTCTATCTCTCTTTTAATACATATTTGTTTCTATTTCTTCTGTGTAAATATGTAGACTAAAATTACTGACAATATAGTGACAGCATCTTTTATTCTGAAATTTTCTGTGTTTGTGATCGAGTTGAACCACCTTCTGTTGACTGTGTGTATCCACATTCCTGTAAATAATGCAGTATGCCATTACATTCTAACTAATATGAGAAAATGTTTAGATTACTGTATGTAGAATTCCAAGAGATGAAAATGAAGCAGATGAGAAATATCAGTACTATTACACATTTTGTACATTTTATTGGTCTAATTCAGTTTCCTAGTCCCAATATGAATTGAAATCCCTGAATAGTTTTATCAGGCAGTACTTGTTCTCCACTTGTCTGATTCGTGCAGTGCTGATGGAAACCCTGATGTTATCATTGATGTTATTTTGAGCAATTTTGCCTTTCCATCTATTTCTTCTCTGTATTTTACCTTCGCTTTGATAGTCTCTTTTTATTTTTCTGTAGTCTGACATTTAGAAGTTTTAAATGTGACGGGTTCTAGAGCAGGCTAGCCTGAAGGCGAGATATTTAAATTCACCATGAAACAGTGTTCACAAACCCATTTTACTATGGTAAATGGGATATATTTCTCAGTTAAAGGGTAAATATATAACAATAATTTGTATTACACTAATGTTAAATAAATACTTTTATTTAGCAAGGACGCATCAAAACGTGACAATAAAGGCATTTATAATGTTACAGAAGATTTCTATTTAAAAATAAAAAATTGATTTATCTAATAATCCTTAAAAGTTTTAGGGTTTCCACAAAAATATCAAGCAGCACTGTTTTCATAACTCAACAAATATACAAATTAAATCAGCAATTAAAAACTGCTGAAAATTTACCTTTGCAATTACAGTGTTCAGTTGTATTGTAATAATATTTCACAATTTTACTTGATCATGATACCATTTATTGTATTACTGTATATTAAATATATATAGGTATATACATGTCGGAATAAATCTGATGTTATGTTGACTTTATATTGCATAATTTCATCAGAATGCGGTCAGCCATTTGCGTTGTCTCCCTTTGTGTTCTCTGTGTAAGTAGAATACTTGACTTTAACACGTTATCCTTTATTTTTTACAGTGAACACATCTGTGTGTGTGTGTGTGTAGATGCAGCCAGAGAGTGGTTCCACCTGACCCCAAACACAGAACAGCTTCAAAATAAAACATGCTGTCACTATGGATGGAGAGTGATTGTAATACATTTTCATGGAAACGACAGAAACAAAAATGCAGACAGAGGAAGAGACGGAGAGATAGAAAGAGACAAAAAGCAGGTGCACTTTATGAATTATGCATTTCGTTGGTAGAACGCCAACCTCCTTGAAATTCAGAAATGTGTGATTTTGGTAAGTGCTTTTGGTTTTTAATTATCCAATGCTAACTGGACTTAATCAAGTTTAGGGTTTGAAAATAATATTAGGGGGACCCTGGAGCGGGTTTAGTTTCCCCAAAATGCATTAAGAAGCAAAGTGTACAAATATATTAAGGTCATAAAATGAGTTACCAAAATTTTAAACCAAATGTAATTTGTTTTTAAGAAATATAGCACACGCACAGTTTTTGTGCAAGAACTTTTTTAGACTGTAAATTATAAAATAAATGTGCATTTCCCAAAGGAAATAGCAGTCCAGCAAAACAAATTATACTTGAACTTGGTTAATATACTAATAAAATATTGTGCATTTACAGAATATACTGAATATTTCACATTATTATTCAGAGATCAAAAGTTAGGAATAACCAAAATTGTTAAAATGTTATAAAAAATTATCTTGTGTTAAAAAAGGCTGCAATAAAATTGCAATGTTGTTAAATATTATTGCAACGCTTACTAACTGTTTTTTAGTGTTCAGTCACATGATCCTTCAGAAATCGTGCTATTTGGTGCTCAAGCAAATGTTAATAACAGATTCTAAAGGATCATGTGATACTAAATTCTTGAGGCTATAGCTTTGCCATTAAAGTAATAAATAATATTTTAAGATATATTACAAATTATTTTAAGTTGTAATAAACCTTCACATTATTACTGTTCTTAATTTTAATTGCAGCCTTGGTGAGCAAAACATTTTAAAAACCGTTTGATGTTAGTGTATGCTCTTGATGTATCCAAATGGTTTTGAAAAAGAAAGTTAGTTTTGAGAAGAAGTCTAGCAGCCTTTCCAGATACTGCATGGTTAGGTTATTCTCAATGAATGAAATTCATACATATTTAAGACTTATCCAAAAACACAAACAAACACGGTTGTTGGCACAGTTTACAGCCAGACTGATCTTTCTGTGACACGGGGAAAGGTCTCATGCAAATTTGCATGCCTCGGGCCCTCCGCTCTCTGGCTCTCCAGTCAGTGTCACTGCGATTGAGACGTCCCTCTGCACTGCGCAGTCATAACACTCCACATAAATGTCAAGAGAGAACCTTTGAGCTGGGGTTGTATATAACAGCAGATAAATTGTTAGAGTGGTAGATGTTATATAGATGTGACAAAAGCATTATTGCAGTGTCCCTGGATCTATCTATAATTCATCTGAGGAGAAAGTGACTGTCAGTGTGTTTGTGTGTGTGAGAAAGAGGAGACAGAGAAGGAGAGATGGTCTATAAATGACAGGTGTCATTTTGGAAATGTATTTCTCCTTGTCGCACTGCCAGTGATGTGTCTAACATTACCAGAGTGAAAATAAAGATCCACTATGCACCTGTTGTCTTCCAGGTATTGATGGGTCATTCTCAAGAATTGGTAGCAAATGTTATTTTCCCTAAAATGTTTCCCTGTGCCTTTTGTGACATTTACAGTATTATAATAATTTAATCTTTAATCTATGTCATGTATTGTATTTAAGTAAGTGACATCCTACCTTTGTTTTTGGAACACATATTCCACTTTTTATTGTTTATAGTATATATATATATATATGTATATATATATATACACACACACACACACACACACACACACACACACAGTAGGCAACTTTTCAAATGGATCATAAAAGTTTATTAAAGTTGTCCTAAGACAAGAATGAGTATTGTTTTTGATTGTAGGACACCTTTGAGAAAATATATTAAAATATAAATATAAAAAATATATATTTTATTACTATTTTGATTTTATTATATTACTTTAATTTATTATATTATTGTTTTTCTTTTACAAAATTAATTAGAATATAGATTAAATCATTTAGTGCAATAATATTTATTAGCCCTTTTAAGCCATTTTTGACCTGAAAAAAACAACAAACACGAGTTATTTACTTTTTAAAATTCTAATTAGTAATTTTCTTATATGCTGCACCAACTCCTAGTTGTACTACTACACTGTATTTATAATTTATATTCATAATCACTTGCTTACCAGTGGATCATCTGCAGTGAATGAGTGCCATCAGACTAAGAGTCCAAACAGTCGATAAAAATGTCACAATGTGATTGTTCTGCTAATAACAAAATTTCGGGAGGAAGCGCTGGATGATTAATCTCAGGCGGCCCGCATTTACTAATCAAAACCCTTGTTATCCGACCAATCAACCAAGTATAAATAAACCCATTTCCATCACATCCACATCTCGTCTTTTGCGCACTA
>JAUMHG010034938.1:0-10234 GCA_032359395.1 Enteromius anoplus
CCAGATGATAAACTTACAGAAACTCCTAGCAGTCGAAAGAATTCTCTCCAGACCCGAGAAGTGAATTGGGTCCCCCTATCGGACACGATGTCCTCTGGAATCCCAAAGTGGCGGAAAATCTGTGAAAATAGGAGTTGGGCAGTGTTCATGGCTGTAGGTAGACCAGGTAAGGGAATCAATTTACAAGATTTAGAAAAGCGGTCTACGACTACAAGGATTGTAGTGTATCCATCTGAGTTGGGTAAATCAGTGGCAAAATCCACCGCAATATGGGACCAGGGTCTCTCTGGAACTGGTAACGGAACTAATTTGCCTTCTGGTAGGCGATGGGGGGTGGTAGATGTGGCACAGATTGAGCATCCTTTCACGTACCGGTAGGCGTAATGACTCATTTCAGGCCACCAATATTTGTTTTGGAGGAGAGTGAGAGTGCGCTTGCCCCCTGGGTGTCCGGATCCTGGAGATGTATGAATTAATTCCAACAGGTTATTTCGAAGGTTAAGTGGGACATACCTCTTGTTTTCTGGTACTCCCGGAGGTGCCGGATCCTGAAGTGTAGCTTGATCAATCTGAGTGTCTATGGACTATTGTATGGGGGCTAAGAATGTTTCCTGTGGCAAAATGGTCTCTGGCACTTCGGTCTGAGGTTCAGGCTGATGGAGACGAGACCGAGCATCCGCTTTTGTATTCTTTGATCCGGGTCGGTAAGAGATTTTAAAATCAAAGAGTGTAGAGAAGAGTGCCCATCGAGCCTGACGTGGATTAAGTCTCCGAGCCTCCTGAAGATATTGGAGATTCTTATGGTCAGTAATAACTGTGAAAGGATATTGGGCTCCCTCTAGCCAGTGCCGCCACTCTTCCAGGGCTAGTTTAATGGCTAGTAGCTCTCTGTTACCCACGTCGTAGTTTTGCTCGGCAGCAGACAACTTCTTCGAGAAGAAGGCACAGGGATGTAAAGTAGGTGGTGTATCATGCCATTGTGAGAGAGTAGCTCCTACCCCTGTAGTGGCAGCGTCCACTTTCACTATGAACGGCAGCTCTGGGTTGGGATGTTGCAGAATAGGGTCCGTGCAGAAAGCTGTCTTCAGGTGAGTAAACGCTTCTTGAGCCGCCGGACTCCATGTGATCGACCGCTTTGCCCCTTTTAGTAAGGAAGTGAGTGTTGAAGATATTAGACTGTAATTTTTTATAAAACGGCGATAAAAATTGGCAAACCCCAGGAAACGTTGAAGCTCTTTAACCGTGGTGTGGTCCAGCGAGTGTCGGGATTATGCTTGGATAGCCACGGTCGTCCTAGGAGGATGTCAATATTGGCTTCAGGTAGAACCAGGAAACTGATAGCCTCTTGATGAAGACAACCTATTTGAAGCTGGAGGTCGATCGTTCTGCAGTTCACTGAGCGAGCATCCAGCGGTCTCCCTTGAATGGTAATAATTTTAAAGCTTGTGGTGGTCTTTACAGTGGGAATCTGAAAGGTATTAATGCATCTTGAGGAAATAAAGTTCTCAGCTGCTCTGGAGTCTACCAAGGCTTTTAATGAATAGAGGTGAGTATTATGGAATAACTGTACTTCAATAAGTGAGAGAATATTGGGATGAAGATGTCCCGTACTCACCTCCATGCGAGTTGGTTTTACTGGGCAGTTCACAATGCGATGAGACGGCGCCCCACAATACAAGCATAGACCTCCACGTAATCTCCTTGATCTCTCTTGAGGAGACAGTCGGTAGGATTCCGTTTGCATAGGTTCCTCCGGAGGATTCGTTTGAGAAGTTGTCTTTCGTAACTCCTGTAGAATTTGTAGGAAGGATGCATAGGGTTCCGCGATCGCGGAAATTTAAACAATCTTCAGTGAAGCAATGCAGATAAATAGAGAGTTCAAATGAGGATCAACATAAGGCATTGCTGGTAGGTTTCAACAGGTGAGTATATAAGGTAAGTAAATCTCAGTCGATCGGAGCAGAGGAGCGGAGACACACAGGTAGGTAATCAGGTGAGTATGCGCAGGGTTCTCAATCCTTCCTTTTTAAAGTCTTTCGAATCCACAGACAAATTCCATAATCCATGCAGAGAGAGAAATAGAGCATAAATCCGCAGGCAGACAGACAGGAGGTGAGTATACACAAGCGTCTAACCTTGAGCTCAGCCATTGAGTGTTTGGTAGAGCGATCTTAAATAGTGCTGCTTGATTATCCTACAGGTGTCAGTAATCAGGTGAGTGTGAGCGTGTGACTGGTGGCTGCGTGTTCTCTGTATCCACTGATCCCGGTGCAGGTGAGAGTGACGGTGTGACAACATTATTAGGCTATAGGCTAACACACAACATAATGTGCATTTTAAGGCATCTTTTATGTTACCTATGTTTTGTCAACGTTAAAATTATTTTTAATATATCAAAGTGTGACCTACGTTTACTCTAGTCTTTATTACTTTATTAAATTAAGCAAAACAAAAAGACTTTCAGAAGCCGTCACGTTTAGGCTTGTAGTAAGTGGTGTCTTGCCTGAAAACTCAATCGGATATTAAAAAGTGTTGGGAAAGGAAAGCTCTGGCCATTTTGTTGGGTTGTATTTGGCCACTTTTTGACATACCTTGTTCCTTCAAACTGCAGAAATTATTTTATGTGCTCTGCTCTGGGTCGACACGATGCTTTTCAATGAGGCGCTGACTCTGCCCACACAGCCATGACACGACACAGACCAAGTCAATAGCGGGAGATGTTATGCTAAATAGAGTGTGGGGCTTTGGCTGCTGTGTACGTTTCTAATCTTTTTTCCGCTTTTATTTATACTGATGTTTTTGTATTTATTCTCGTTTTCAGCTATTTGTCCTGTATGGATTATACAGAGCTATTCTTTTAATAAAATATGGTGTGTTTATTCATTTATTTTTTCTCACCGTCGTTGTGAACTTATAGTGTTTAATCGGGTCTGTGCACTGCAAATGAGTTAAAAGTTTTACATGAGAACTCGTGCTACTAGTGAAACAAAAGTAAAGCAAAAAATATGCATTATAGCAGTGTTCGAGAGGCCCCGAAAGTGAGACGTGTGTACCGCCTGTACTGCCTGTTGGATGGTCTGGCACTGTTTGTAATTACACATTTGAAATGGTAAATTTGCAATTTAGTACATGTACAAATCCTTTAAAACCAGTTAGACATGATTGCATTTGTTCTCATTTGCGGTCTGAATCTATAAAAGTGTTTCTGTGTGTGTGTATGTGAGTTTTCTGTGTGTGTGTCTCACTCACATATGCACGGTTTTGTCTCCCTCCTCTAACATTAGTCAGCTTGTTATATATAGCAGCCCATAATCAGATAATCTCTCATTAGTGTTAAGCTGATTATTTAATTTATCTTAGTAACAGTGACAACAAAGGCTGCTTTTAATTAAGCAGATTGCCAATTAGTTGTTATTTTATTGGCTGCTTTTAATGTGTCCTAACGAATAAGCAGTGCAATGCTATAATGGAGATCTGATGAAGAGAGAAGCTACAGCCCAGTTCATAGTGTTCTACAGACTTCTGTAAGAGTAAATTGGTTTCTTGTGATAAAAGGAAGAATATATAGCAAAATTAAAAACTTAAAAGCTAAAAGTTCTCTTAAGGCCTTGTTTTTAGTTGATTTTACTACAGTTTTCTTGCTGTCCTCCCTTGAAACACCTTTAAACAAAAGTCAAATTTTCTTACTTGCCTCTCAAACTTCTATATTTTCATAAGGACTTCAAAAGCAGCATATTGCTTGCCTTAACCAGATCTGGTTTTAACCAGTCAGCAGTCTAGCTGTTGCTTGTGGCGCTTTGTATTATTAATTAATTGTTGATTTTACAGGGTCTTTTAAAAAGGGGTGAACTTTGACCTTTAAACAAGGTAGGCAATGCAGCATGACCTCTTAGAAAGCAAGGGGAGGGATGAATCTATTCCAAACATTATTGTGTGAATTAGGCACACACTTCGCAGCCTAAAGAAAAACACTATAATCAAAAAACAGCAGTTCACAGGAGAGATTGGTGAGAATATGTTACAATATACATTAAAAAACAGTATATTACAGTATAATAGTAAAATGCTAGGTTTTAAATTAAATCTAAGATTTTACTTTAAATGTGTAGATTTTCATTTGTAATTGCTGTTGGTACATTTCTGCATCATATTTCCTGTCCTGCTTCAAAAAAAAGTAAAAAATTGAAGGTCAAAGACAGAAGTTAAAGCTATCTCTACATAAGTGACGCAAATGCCAAGCATAAAATAAAAACACTTCACCCATTAGTAAATATTACAGTAGAACTGTAGCATGTTTTTGCTTTCATCAGTTGAACAGAGATGCTTCTCTTTTTAATGAGGATCAGAATTAACATCCAGCTGAGATCTTTGGTTTCTGTATGTTAAAGTTGCCCTGCAGTCACTCTTTGTATCTCGTTGAAAAACTCATCGATAACCTTCGGCGAGTTCTCCTCCAGTCACCAGCAACCCCATCGCCACCACCGCCAGCCCCATTACTGTATCCACCTGCCACTTCCACCACTCTTTCATCTCCTACCGTCTTCAGTTCCCTGGCTCGACCTACGCCCTATGCTCACCGGAGGAGTGAGGGGATTCTTGCTGCAGTGCTCCATCACGTTTGCTATGCAACCCTCACTATATCCCACCAATCAGTCAAAAATTGCTCATCTCTTTGTTTGCAGGACCAGCTTTACAGTGGGTAGAAATGGTTTGGGCCCAAGCAGGCCCCGCAATCTCCACACTCCAGTCATTCATCTCTCATTTTAAAGAAGTGTTTGATTGCACGGATGGAGAAGTGTCGGTGGGAGAACAGCCTTATCATCTATCACAAGGTACCATGTCCACTCAGGAGCATTCACTGAAATTTCATACCTTAGCAGCGGCAAGTGGCTGGAACGAGCGATCCCTTATCACCACCTACCGACAAGAATTGGAACCCAACCTTCGCTTGATGTTAGCCGCCTATGATGACTCCATAGGCCTGGAAGGTCCATCCAATATTCAGTTTGCTGTTCCTCCCACCTCCAGTCTTGCCTTCTTGACAGCCTGAGCACTGGGTACGGATATCCCCATTAGAACGCCAATGGCGACTGACCTCAGCTCTCTATATATATTGCGGAAACATCAGTCATTTCATCCGTGAGTGTCCTCATCATCCCACACGACCCATGATGAGTTCAATACTACCCGGTATTTAAAAATGAACCCATTTACTACCTATGTTAAGCTTACTGCATCCAATGGTAACTTCATTGCCGGGCACCTTGGTAGCCAGCTTGGGCTCAAAACCTCAGCCACTGACATTAACTACCAAGTTCAATCCATAACTGGAAAGCCCCTCACCCGCAACAGTGTCTGTTTCCCAGGCTTCAAGTCGGCCAATGTCATGTGGAGGATATCTTTTTGCGGGTTCTGGAGGGCTCCAGAGTGGATAGTTTTAGGGCATCTGTGGTTGGTGAGGCAAGATCCTATCCTTTCGTGGCAGACAGGAGAAGTGGGGCCAACAATGCTACCCAAGCTGTTTCTCAAACGTTTCTCTCAAGGTGAATTTAAAGATTAATTCCACATCCATAGAATGCCTTCTCATGTACCCCATACTGCTATTCCCCCTTTAGTGACGTGTTCTTCCCAGCTACCACCACATCAATCATGGGACTGCACCATTGATCTAATTCCAGGTAAGCCAGTTTCCATAGGCAAGATATATCCCCTTTCGCTACCAGAGTGTAAAGCCATGGAGGAGTACATTGATGAGGCCCTGAAACAAGGATAGATCTGCCCTTCCACGTCCCCTGCTGCTTCGAGATTCTTCTTTTTTGCCAAGAAGGACGGAGGCCCTGTATTGATTACCGGTCCCTTAACAAAACTACTGCACAATTTTGTTATCCCCTTCTCTTTGTCCCAGTGGCCCTAGAGATGTTAAGGGAAGCTAACATATTCACAAAATTAGACCTCCGCAGTGCCTACAACCTGATCAGAATCCGAAAGTATGATGAATGGAAGACTGTCTTTGTCATGCCCACTGGGCACTACGAATATCTGGTCATGCCCTATGGACTTGTCAAGGTCCTCTCCATATTCCAAAACTTCACGCACAAGATTTTCAGAGACTTCCTGTCTCTCTCCCCACAGAACCTGGCCCAGCTGAGGAACCCCCAACTCCTCTAGTCGTGAATAAAGGAACCATCTACAAGGTCAAGGAGAATTATCAACGTCACGGTGGTATGTTAGATTTTTTTGTTGGAAGGGAAGGTTATGGACCTGAAGAGAGATCCTGGGTCCCAAGAGAGGATGTATTAGATCCTGTTCTTTTAGAAGAATTCCATGGGGCCCATCCTGATCAACCAGCGCCCAGGGAAAAAGTAAGACCATTGCAACGTCTCACAGGTGAGCCTTCTGGAGAGGGCCGTGGAGGACGGGGAAATGTCACAGATCTGCCATGCTCTGAACCCAGCCAATCACAACGCTCACTCTCCACAGAGTTCTAATCACCACCTGCAACTCATCATCACCGCAATCAAGAGCACTATAAATCCACACACCACTCAACAGTCAGCATCGGGGCTTGTTTCAACAAAGTGGACTAACTCCTTCGCTCTCAGCTCTACGATATTAGGAAATATTTACACTGTACTTACCTCATTGTTCTCCTTCGTTTCAGTGTTTCTTCTATGCTCCAGGACCCTCCCATGTACTGTATGTGGTGTCTCCATGCTCCAGCCTGTCTTCCGTGTCTCTATGTTTCTCCATCACTCCCACAAATCTGTAAAGGAAAGGACTGTGTTAACATTCAGTTTACAACAACGATTAACAATCCTGCTCTCCATTACTCACCTGAACGTTTGTCTTCATCCATTGTCACTACTCTGCTGTGAAAAATAAACACTCTTGTTTTACTTGCCTCCTGTGCTGCTTTCGCTTCTATGACAGAGTGTTTTTTTTCCCTGTAAATTTTACAGGTGTCATGTTGTGTGTGTGAGAAAGCATGAGCTGTGATTCAAGTTCACAAATAAATAGTATTTTAATCCACAAACGGGCAAAACCAACAGGCAAGGCAGATCACACACAGCACAACGTAAATCAACATAAATAATCGGACACAGAGACCAAACTGAACAGAACTTAAATAGGGATGACAATTAACTCAACAAACGAGACACACCTCGACACAATTGAGAATTAAACTGAAACTGAGTCACACAGAGACAGACACAGCCCAGGGCGTTACAGTTCGCCCCCCTCCCAGAAGCCGCGTCAGACAGACAGACAGGGTGTGAAGGAAAGTCTGGAGGAGGTTCCAGAGGTGGTCGGGTATCCGGGAGGAGGACGACTGGCAGAGTACATGGTGGTGCAGACGGAGGGAGGAACCAGGGAGGAAACAAGAGGGGCTTGGAGCAGGAGGAATCTGGCATGACCCAGAGCCCAGCCATGACGTAGACCCACTCAGGAGCCCAAGACGGAGAGCCAATGATCCAGGCTGATGCTGAGGGCCTGGAGGGCCAAGGCAGAGCAGATGGCGCCGGCAACCGACGCGGAGATGTGGATCTGGAAGGCTGCGGTGGAGCTGGAGCGACAGAGGACTGAGGCGGAGCTGGAGGGAGGGAGGAGTCTGACAGAGCCGACAGGACGGAGGGACAAGGCTTAGTTGGAGGAGTGAAGTCCCGAGGCAGCGGATGGTTGACGACAGACTAAGGCGGAGCCGGAGGGACGATGGAGCCTGGTGGAGCTTGTGACAGACGGCCACAGTGGAGAGGAGAGAGCTAGGAGCCATGGTGGAGCCGACGGGTTGGAGGGCCGAGGTAAAGCTCAGGACTCTGAGGCTGGAGGTGGAGCATAGGAATCCTCCAGCCACAACGCCGATGGGTACTGGCTGACCCATGGCGAGACTAGCACACAGATGGTTGGCTGAGGTGAGCAATGGTGCTTGTAGATGACAGCAGTGGCTTGGGCACGAATGGGTGGGAGGGCGGGTTCTCGAGTTTCATGCAAGGTAAGGGTACTGGAGTACGCACTCGAGGAGTGGGTGTCGGTGTCTCCCAGTCTATCCGTTCCTCCTCCGATTGCCCCAGATCCACAAGCTCACCCTAAGCCATGGTGCGGTGGCCGGAACTCCTCTCCACACTCTCGCTGTCCATGACGATCTCCACCGTTACGAGCTCATTCTCCGGCTGGTCAGGTGCTATGTAGGCTCACAGGTTCACGCCCCGTAGCACTCCTCTGCACTATCGCATCCATGGGCGATGGCTCGTCAGTATGGTTCACACCTGGACACAATTTATAATTAAACTGAAACTGGGTCACACAGAGACAGAGCACATGGGGAGATGAAAACAAACACAAACACAGTTTCCGGGCCGTTACAACAGCAATCACCAGATCCAGATGCACACACATACACTATAAGTCCTTACATAATCTAACATGTGTTTAAAATTGAACTGGAAATTAGGTGCTGGGTGTCCGGCCAGAGGAGAACTGGACCAAACTAAGCCTGGTTCTCCCAAGTTTTTTTTTCCCCATTTGCTCATGGATGGAGTTTTAGTTCCTTGCCGCTGTCGCCTCTGGCTTGCTTAGTTGGGGACACCTGGGGCCTCATGTATCAACGCTGAACTAACAATGAAATTAACGTAAGAATGTGCATTGGTATGTGTCAACTCCATGTCTGGCGTATGTGTATTTCTTGTGTGTATTTGTTTTATGTCCGTTGGCGACTCCTAGAGGCAATTGTTTTAAAGTGCACACTACAAAGTATCACACACAACACATTTGAAAAACATTGCTTTTAATTTAGAATTGATAACATGGGTTAATTGACACAATATTTTTATGCCAATTATGAACATATAAGAACACTTAGAACATATAAAAGCATTTGCAATTGTATACAACCCTTAGTCTATGGCAGTGAGTGCGTTTACATGGACCCTCTTAATGCGATTATTATGAGATCTAGGCAGTATAGCGATGTAACTTTACCTCATGTAAACGCAATACTTTGATTATAATAATGCAATTATGCTCATAATCACAGCTAGCATAATCATATTAACATAGGAGGCCAACGCCGATTTAAATAAAAATATTCAGACATGTAAAAACCTTAAATGAAATATTGCCGCTCTGACATGTCTAACTACTGTTTCAGCTATTAAAATAGTTTAGTTTTGTGTGTAATGGCAAAATTATTATTTTTCGTTTCGTTTTTCTTTCAAGCCAATTTAGAAAAACGTTTGGAACATTTTTGTTTCTTCTTTTGCGCTATCACATTCACATTAGTTCGGAGACTGGAAGCTTGCTCCAGGGAACGTGTTTTTAGGGATCACACTGATTTTCTATCTCCCACAGACACGGATTCTACCCCAGACAGTAAAGTTTCGCCCACAATTGCGGCAACTCTCTCCTCAAAGGTTGTTAGTTCAGCATCCCCTGTTCGGTCCACACTTTGAAGGTGCACCGCTATTCCCTTCTTAACCTGCACCTTTACATCGGGCCACTTGAGTTTTAATTTGTTCACAGTGCAATGTTCAGACCCCACTGTGTTAACTGTGTCAGCTAAACTCTCATAATCTATTTTTTTTTTTTTCGTTGTTATTAATTCCGGAGGACAAACTTGCAAATAACAGTTTTTTTCGGGTCTACACCGATAGGAGCACCTCCAATTCACATTCTGTGAAGTTTCTCTTCTTGCTTGCTTGCTTTTGCCATTGCTTTTTCGTTTGATTTTGACAAAGTGGAGTCATTACCATATTTATACGGGGGAGGAGGCAGGGAGGGGTTTAGCGCTTGTGCATATGCGCTCAATTTCACGTTAATTCAGATGTACAAAGAGAATATGCATGGGTTTCTGCGTACACAGTGTTTCATACATCTGAATTTTTTTGTGCTTATGCACATTTCCAGCTTTGTCCGTAAGCAATGTTTTAGTAATAATTATACACTCTAAGTCTTTGTACATGAATGCCCCTGATTTCTAGTGATTATCGTCGTCTTGACTACAGAGACCGTCTCTCCATTTGATAAATAAAGTTTAATCTCGTTATTATACATTACCATCACTCTATTTTCCTACTCGATAATGTTCAGTGCTTTGCTACAATCTGTATTGATGAAAGCACTATAGAAATAAAAGTGACTTGGCTTGACAACGTCTCGGTTAAGTATTGTAACCCTCGTTCCCTGAAGAAGGGAACGGAGACGTCACGTCGGTGACCGACGAATAGGAATCTCACTTCGA
>JAUMHG010034939.1:0-10234 GCA_032359395.1 Enteromius anoplus
TTTTTTGAAATGCTTTGTATTTTATTTAAAGCACAGTATTATTAAAATATACATAATGAAGTTACATAATAAAACTTGAGACCTGATATTTAAGTGTTTCTTACTTCTTTTCAAGAAAAATGAAAACTTGTTTTACCAGAGAAGTGTAGGCAAAAATGCTAGAGGTCATCAGTGTGAAGACACTCAGTTTGAAAAGACAGAACTCTGTGGTACAGGTGTCAGAACACTAAAAAACAAACAACAAAACAACTGTGAGCATGCTAATATCAGTATATTATGCTAATATGCTACTATCATATATATAAAACATGTAGAGAAATATTTCTAAAATAGATTTGTAAATAGACTATTAATAATGTGGTCTAAACATTCTTAGACTCATAGCTTTCATCATGCACTATTATCACACTGCTTACCCCATTACTTAGCCCATAGATTATTTTGTTTCAAGTAAAAACTCACTTAATTTTAGCTTAATTTTAAGACAGTAGTTGTTTCTTGTCTAGAAAATCTTGTCTTAGAAAGCATTGTTTGCAGTGTAGAAACAGCCTTGCGTCCAAAGAAACGTAGATGTCATATTCAAAGTATTTAAATCTAAATCAAACATTTCAGTCAGGAATTATAGTTAGGGAAAAGCAAAACAATCAAATTTGTTCATGTTTAAACAACAATAACAAGCAAACTAATACAAGAAATAAGCATTACTCACTCATTAGGATGATAACTCCGTGGCTCGCTCGAGTCTGCATTCTTCTTGTCTGATGTAGGGTTAATCCAAACTCTATTCCTCTGAGAGCTTCTTCTTGAGGTATTTATTTCTCACAGCGCGACTTTTTCTAAGGTGAATTCGGTCTTATTCCTCTCAGCATGAAGCACTTAAGGTAAACTCTCTCTGCTTTGTTTGTGCTGATGTGGGTGTTTACATGCGGTGCAGTCCGCGTGGATGATTCTATATTGACAACCTATTGTTCACGCAGCGTGGGGGCGTGGTCGCATTAAGAGATAATGAAGGAGAAGCGAAAAACTGGATATCGTGCTGGTTTCATGTGAATTACTTTATCACAGAATATTTGTTTTCGATTATACTGTGTTAGTGTAATAGTAGACAAATAGCTTTCTACAGATATAACTCTCATGTCTCTCTGTGGAGTTTTTGCTGAGTTTCAGTTTATTTTAGTGACTCATAACTGAACTGAAGATCACGCAGACCAACGCGGCAGGCAGCGCACCCTGTTTGTTTTCTTTATTTTCTTAATGCACAAAGTTATGGTGTTATTATATGTGTATACAAATTAAAGTAGACCCTTCACAGATTTGATTGATGTATTGCTCTTATCTGTACGATCAAAACTCAATGTGTAATTTAAGTTCTTATTGGCGTCATCAGGAGAAGACGCCTCAAAACACATGTATGCATTTGCCGGCCCCAGGGGGTTAACCTAAAAGCCAATCAGATTAACACTCCACAGCTGTCTCCAACTCTCGCTTCAGAAAAGACAATCCCATGGCACAGCACCACTTAGTAGAGAAATACAACAATACATTCTAGCCTTAACAGCAGCATTCATGCAAAAACATAGCAACTCACAATTGTTGCACACATTTTATGCCTGAAAACAATTAGACGGTGAGGACATTCGTGATTTTTCACATGATATGTTGTTAATGTAAAATGCTGCCATGCAACAAGCACAACATTTTGATCCAAATGTGCAGTTGACATTGAGAGAATGGTTCATGGAAGGGGTGAGGGATTCAGCACTCCAGAGGGAACTGCGGAAGGTGTTTAGGTAGTGACCTCATACTACATAATTTGAAGTTCGTGAGCAGGCCCCTGTTGTGGTGCTCAGAAGAGAGACCTCGTCCTCATAGTGAATGTGGAGGGAAGTGTTGAGAACGCAAGAATGGCCCCCACCATAATGAACGACTTGACTGTAGCCCTACAAGAGGTAATTGAGGTAATTGCACAACAATGTTAGACATTGGCAGCAACGTGAGTAACTAGTGGAGGAATGAGGTGTTGTATTATAGGTGTACACCAGCTAAGGTAGGTACTCTGGCTATCTCTGTTTCTTTTCAGGTAGTAAGGAACGCAAGAGGTCATGCAGAGTTCTGTTAAATCTCTCACTCTGTGCTTTTCCCTGAGGGTGATGTGGCATAGTGCGCGATGTTCTCACCTCATGCAAATTACATAATTACAGAGCTCTGCAAAAATGGCACTCTCAAAGTTTCTACCCTGGTATGATTGAAGATACTGAGGTGCACCAACAATAGCACCAGAAAAGTACTTTTTTCCCCCCATTTTGTGGGTTTCCTCCTCTAAACACACAGATGGTCAGATCTGCCTCCTGAAACTGATGAAGCTCGTCCTCGTGACTGCACTTCAAAATCAAATATTTCAAGCTATGCAGTCCACCTCTGTTTCTTTTCAGGTGGTAAGGCACCCAGCTTAGCATTATTGATGTGGCAGAGGGGATTGTTATCTGTTGGAACTTGGATCCTAGCAGTTAACTCCTGAACTTGAATCCTAGCAGGTAACTTCTTAACCTCAAACACGTTCTCCTCACTCAGCGTCGCACCACTGAGAAACCTGATGAAAGTGCTCTAGTAATTGGCAATTCTATTGTACGGAACGTGAAAATAGAGACACCAGCCACAATAGTCCAATGTTTACCAGGAGCCAGAGTACAGGACATCTTGGCAAATTTAAAAGTGCTGGCTAAATGCTAAACGTAAACTCAGTAAGATGTGTTTTACAAATCGGTGCTAACGATTTTTGATGACTGACTTTACCAGTTGAAGATCAATGAAAATAATGTTAAACAGGTGTGTGAACTTTAAAGTACAATGTCAGACACAGCAATATTCTGTGGTCCCCACCCTGCTTTTGTAACCACCCTAGGTCTGCTTCCACCACGACTCATCCTCGCTCTGAGCAGGTTTTGAACCCAAGTCTCCAGCATGGGAGACTGGCGCTCTACCAAGGAGGCTAAAGGCCATGACCTCTAGCATCAGTCGCTAGAGCTTCTCTTTTTGAGATCAGGGAAGGGATTTTTACCTGCTCAGCACTTACTTGCTGGCCTCTGTTACACTCACCCCACTATACCTCACTCCCATCCAGGTCACAGCACCAATGTAAGCCCCCTGGGTCCGCTTCCAACACGACTAGTCCTCGCTCTGAACAGGTCTTGAACCCAGGTCTTCGGCATAGAAGGTGGAAGCTCTACTGTAAGATTTGGAAAAATTGGCTATTGGCTAAATTTTGGCTAAAAGAAATTGGATCTCTTCTGAAAAGTCAATACTGACAAGATATTCGAGGCCCAGAGCAGGCCATAAAACGAGATCTTAAGATCCAACTGGGCTCTCCAAAGACAATAGACACTGACACCACACTCTGGTTTACGACCCCTCCCCTCCCTGCCTCACTTTATAGCACCTCACAGTCTTCCTCTCATCACCAAAGAAAGATACAAACTCAAAGTGTCATATTCTGTGAAGATATTGTTTTTTCACCGTCATATCTGATGTCAATCCAAAGATCGAAATGCGAGTGGTACAGTGGTCTAGATCTCATAACAGTCAACCTTTTATGAAAAGATTAAAAACTCTTTTAAAGAATTAGGCTTAACATTAAGTGGGCGTCTCCCCTCCAAAGCAACAGATGGTCTGGCCCTAAGGCCACAGAACTGAAATTACAACAAAAGGTCTCTTTTAGATTTTAGGACTTGTGTGGGGGTGTAATCTGGAGTATTTAAATGGAAAGAGCAAAACAGGTGTAGGACTTTTTCTGAAAACAGAATGCCCTCCACTTCGTCACATTTTCTATGTGACGGAGTGTTTCTTTGATCGTCAGGTATGCATCTTAAATTGGAAAGGAATTCAAATAAATTAAATGTTAATTCTTGATTAAGTTTGGAATGTTGAACTCTATTATGACCAGTAGATTGAATGGTCTCTTTTGCGTGCATAATTCTACGTATAGAATAGTGACAAACTGGGGCGCAGTAAAATAGACCGGTTGGCATGTTTTATCTGAAGACTCTTGATTTCTGCCTATCACTGGAGTGACACGTCGGGTATGGTTAAAGGCTATGGCAACTATTTTCTTTGCAATTATGCAAGCATTGGGCGGCTAGCAGAGAAGATATTAGCCCTCCTCCGACCGCTGAGAAACTATCAGACTAGCGAGGTTATGTTTATGAGATGGGACGCCAGACTCCGACGCATTAGGCCCACAATGAACGAATAATAGACAATTTAACATATCTAGGACTATCAAGTTTCTAAATTAAGATAACTAAATTCAAGCACCTAACTTTAGTATTGTAATCTATATTTAATAATAACTTAAAATTGGAGTCAGATTAAAACGAGGTAAAACCCTAAAAGTAAAATTAGAATCAAAAGTTTTAAACCCAAAAACAGAGAAACTGCAGCTAGGAGCCACTAGGAATCGAGACACGCTACATCCAGCGCAAAAGTAGGCGGACCTTACACTACCAAAAAGGCTAAAAGCATGACCTCTAGCGTCAGTCGCTAGAGCACATCTTTTTGAGATGGTTTTTGAGTGAGGTTTATCTGCACAGCACTTACTTGATGGACTTACACTCACCCCCAAAACCTCACTCCCACTCGGGTCACGGCACCAGTTGGATGTAGCAGATATCAAGCAGTACTCTCAGAACAGAGCCATGATCACAAATGAATGGAACGAGAGATGAAGTTTATTCCTTTAAAGAGTAGTACGAGGCAAAATTAGTATGCAACACCAAAAGGTCTACTCTTTCTCTCCTCTGCTTTTCAGTTGCATTCACAGAGAGACTGAGTGTGAATGCTTAAAGGAGAAGCAACATACATTGCACATACATGTGTAGTCAACAAATAAAAGGTATCTAACACTATACATAAGGGTAACGAATTAAACACTCAGCATCCCTGCAACAGTCCATCATGAAATTAAAGTGAAAATATATGTTAATATCATGTAAAATAAACTACTTATGATACAATCATGTTGTGTCTTTGAGTAAAACTTCACCACATGGTAACTAATAACATAAATCTAACTAATACTATAACTGAAACTGTTACAGACTGATGAGTTTAGATATAAAACAAAATTATTCAACCACTGAGTCCACAACAGGCCCGGATTGGCTAATCGAGAGGACCGGGAGAATTCCCATTGGGAATGCCTGCACTCAGTTGCAACTTTTTATTTATTTATTTGACCATAGCCTCACTCTTTTTATTCATTATTTTACTGCAGCTCCACTCTTTTTATTTATTTTCTCGCAGCCCCATGAGCAGAATGCTGTTACATGTCTGGATGTATTTCTCTGTTATCGTCTATGTAAAGTTGTGTGTACCTGTTCTCCTCCTTCTTTGTGATAAGTAAAGTGTTAAAATCTATCTACATCTCCTCGTGTTTGGATTATACACACACCTGTGACAGAATAACGGACCGATACAGTTTTGCGGCATTTTTTGTGTTTTCTTTTTAACCCTACTGTTAATCTCATCCTCGAGCAGGGAGACTGCTTGCTGGAGGCTCACACGCTGGACTTCCTTGAGCTTCGTGCCTAACAGACTACCCTGACCACTCGCTCAGTGTGTTCTACTACAAGGGATTGAGCAAGCGGTCGAAGGCACACGTCACAGTGGGTGGTCCTAAAGGAAACTTTGCCGCATTTGTGGAGTGGGTGCTGTGTCATAACAACTCGGAATTCACTGTCTGCCCGGTGGAGGATGATTTTGCCGCCAACCCCACTCCACCACGTCCAGAGACCAGCCCGCCATGAACTACATCGGTAAAGAAAATGGCGCTTAATCCCACTTCAGATGGAGATGATCAGTGGAGCGTGACTCAACATCACATTGTCAACATCGACCGTCATAGAGGAGATCGAGGGATTGGAAGAAAGCCCCGTCCACACTTCCGCTGCTAAGGGTGAGCTAAAATTGGACTCTTGACATTATGAGTAACTGTTAGGCTTATTTGAAGAGGACTTGATTGACTGGTTTGGAAAGGTGCTACCCAGTCCTGAATGTCCTGTGTCACCGCTGGTTCCAGCCCGTTCCGGTAATCCTGTGCTCCCTCCCAGCCCCCCTCTCCCGCATCCTCTCATGCCAGCCAGTTCCTCAGCCCTATCTCCACTGGATCCTGTCAGCCCCTCTGCTCACCCTCAGCCAGCACCATCGGGGTATGCTGACCCGCCTCGGGGCA
The DNA here is from genome assembly GCA_032359395.1 of Enteromius anoplus. Taxonomy (NCBI): domain Eukaryota; kingdom Metazoa; phylum Chordata; class Actinopteri; order Cypriniformes; family Cyprinidae; genus Enteromius; species Enteromius anoplus. The sequence continues at coordinate 6,227 of JAUMHG010034939.1, forward strand.
GCCAGTTTCCAGATTCGCTTGGGCGTATGGATCCCCTGGTTTCACCTCCAACCGCCGAGCCTTGGACTTCACCTCGGTCTTCCGAATCATCAGCTCTGCCTATGTAACCATCAGCTGGATGTGCCAGCTCAGGCCCCTGGAGGGCACTTCAGCGCCCAGCTATCTCTGAACTCTGAACTCCTGTGTGTTAACCTCTGTTTTCATGTCCGGACTTATCCCCACAAACTCATGTCTCCGCCCCGCTCGTTTGTTGTCATGGTGTTTCATTGTTCCTTCGCCCATTTTGTCTTGTATTTAAGCACCTGACTGTCGTATGTTTGGTCGCTCGTCATTGTGGATGTAACTTGTGTTTTCCCCCTTTGTCTAGCCTGAGTTTCCCTGAGTACCCCGTGTTTCTCTGTATTGGATTTACTGTTGCCGACCCATGCTACCCACTCTGGATTATTCTCTTGCCTCTGTCTCCGATGCCCTCTTTTGCTGTTGTCGACCTCGCCTGTGTATTTGCTCTGTGAGTGTCTCAATAAACTGTTTGCACTTTGATCCGTACATTTCCTCAGCTCATTCGCGTCATCATCGTGACAGCCTAGGCTCCTAGCTTCCTCGTCTCCACCGTGGCCCATCATCCCGCCAGCTCCACCTGGCTCCCTCGTTCCTCCGCCTCCGCCTTGGTCAGTAGTCGACCATCTGCTCCCTCGGGACTCCACTCCTCCAGATCCCCGCCTCTGCCTCGGTCACCTGAGCCTGCAGCTCCGCCGTGGCCCTCCAGATCCTCTGTGTCGCCTCAGCTCTCCGTCTGCTCGACTCCACCCTGGGCTCATTCTCTATCAGTGGCATCTCCGTCAGTCGGCGCCCTGGTGTCCTCCCCCATGTCTCCTCCCTCCGTCGACTCCGCCCTGGGGACTCATCATGGCTGGTCTCTTGGCTACCATACGGCTCCTCCTGCTTCGGGATCCTCCCTGGCTCCTCCCACCTTCCACTCCACCTTGGACTTTAGGTTTTTTTGTTTTTGTATTGTCCCCTCTCCTGCGCCATGCCCTCTTCCAAAGCCCCCACCCTCCCTCCTCAGTTGGTATTGTTACGGCGTGAGGCCACGCCTCCCCGGGAGGGGGGAAATGTTACATGTCTGGATGTTTGTTTTCATTTCCCATGTGCTCTGTGTTTCCCCTGTGACCTAGTTTCGTCTTATTAAGTTTTCCTTTCAGGTGTGTCTAGCTCATTTATGTTGGTTGTCTGCCCCTTTTAAATTGATCCCTGTGTGCCAGTATTTGTCCGTTATGTTAAGTTGTGTGTACCTGTTCTCCTTGTTCTTTGCGATAAGTAAAGTGTTAAAATCTATCTACGTCTCCTCATGTTTGGATTATACACGCAGCCTGCAGGATGAAAAATGGATAATAAACAGTACAAAGGTGGCACTGAAAAGGCCAGAATTCATTGAAGCCGCACTTATGCAGAGAAAAAAAAGATGAAGCCATCATTAGAATTTCTTTATGTTGAAACAAATAGTTAAATATATATTTGTATTTTTTCTTTTTTTCATTTCAAGGTTTGGATAAAATAAGAAAATAAATTCTGATAGTGTTAAACATTACATTGTGTTAACTGTTCAAATAAATCTTCACTGTGAAGTAACACTAAGGCTACTGTATTTGCACTGAATTGGAAATGACATTATTTTGTCCTGGTGTACAACCGTACCTTTAAAGAGTAATATGAGACAAAATTAGAACGGTGACACCAAAAGGCTTACTCTTTCTCACCTGCATAGAAAAACGCACGTGGAAATGGAACACTTAAATATCACGATTAACAGCACCACTTTTAAAGAGAATTCGCTAGTTACACAGATACACATTATAAAATACATACTAGTTAAGTTTTAAGAATATACACAGTGACCAAGTTACCACATAAAACATGTATGAGAGAGCGAAAGATACCTCTGCTTCTCGTCTGCATTCACAGTGAGACTAAACGCGAATGCTTAAAGGAGAGGCGATTTTTTGCTGATTTTGAGTTTGCTGATTTTCTAACTGCGTTAGTGTTGTGAGGCGGTCCTCTGTGGCGCTGTCTGACCGTCATCAGCGGGAACCTTCCCCGGAGTACTAGTTTCCACCTGGACCCCTTTTTGCCCGCGTACCTCGAGGACTTCCCCTACAGGTGTTCCTTGTTTACTTCCTTATTTAAAGGGGAGCTCGATAAATGTTCTACGCGAAGTTTTGCTTGCCGACATCACTGAGCGTATACCCTTGCGGATTACTTTGGACAGTTTTTGGATATTGACCTGGACTGCCTTTGGATTCTGATTCTTGCCTGTTGCCACGACCTTTTGCCTGGACATTACTATTGAATCTAGCCTGATACCCCGATCTTCTGCCTGTGCCTGGTACTGATTTGCTCTGCCCATATTGTACTGTTTGCGGTGATTGACCATTGATTGTTTGACTTCGCTTTTGTAAATAAACGACCTGCAAATGGATCCGCTGTCTGATGAGTCTTCATCACAGAAAACTTCGCCGCCATTGGATCCAGCGCCCGTGTTTCAGATGGCCCACGAACTTTCCTAGTTATCAGGCTTTTCTACGACAGTTCCGCGAGGTATTTGATCATGCTACCGGAGGCAGAGAACCCAGTCAGGAAATATTATCGCTCAAACAGGGCACCACTACCGCGGCCGAGTACACACTTCGTTTACGGACTCTAGCGGCTCAAACAGGTTGGCCACCTGAACCTTTGAAAGCCATGTATTACAAGGGCTTAAGTGCTGAACTTCAGTCAGAACTGGCTTGTCGGGATGAAGGAAAAACAGACGAGCAATTCATGGAGCTAACCATTCATGTGGACAATTTGATGCGTGCGCGTCGCGGAGGGCGTTTTTCACAGCCAGCACGTTTCACTCCAGCTCTCACTTACCACAGCGCTCCTGAACCCATGCAACTCGGAAGAACCCATTTCACCGATGAGGAACGAGACCGACGGTTCCGTGACCACCTATGTCTCTACTGCGTTCAGCCGGGACATGTCAGGGCCACCTGTCCAGTATGACCCCACAAAGCCACGCCCCGGGTGAGTGAAGGTTGAACTTTTCATTCTATGTCGTTACCCGTAACCCTCGTAGTGAATGGACGTAGAATTAATACCACTGCATTCATCGATTCAGGGGCTGAGGGTAATTTCATTGATGAAGCATTCGCTAAGCTAACACATGTTCCTCTGATTCCATGTGGATCTCATGTGGCCGTGGCAGCCCTAGACGGTAGACCTTTGGGCTCCGGAGAAGTCCCCTTCGTCACCAAGGACCTGACACTTCTCATTGGACCCATGCATTCAGAATCCATCCGGTTATTCACTCTGAACTCACCAGAACACCCCATCATCCTCGGACTCCCCTGGCTTGAACTTCACGACCCCGCTATTTCCTGGACCGAACACCAGATCACCAAATGGTCGCATCACTGTCACTCACGATGTCTTCAGGGTCTGCTCAGACCTAAACCTCCTCCAGCCACTACGGCTCCCCTCACAGGCGACCTCAGTGCATTACTCGAAGAGTATCCTGATCTACAGGAGGCCTTCAGTAAGGAGAAAGCGACTCACTTACCACCTCACCGGGTCATGGACTGCGCCATCGAACTCCTGCCCGGAGCCACACCACCCAAGGGTCGAATTTTTCCCCTTTCTCAGCCCGAGACTGAAAGCATGAAGGCTTACATCGAGGAGGAGTTAAGCAAAGGCTTCATCTGACCTTCTACATCCCCAGCCTCGGCCGTTTTTTTCTTTGTGAAAAAAAAGGATGGCAGTCTCCAACCGTGCATTGATTACAGGGGCCTCAACGAGGGGACAGTAAAGTACCGATATCCCCTGCCGCTTGTGCCTGCCGCCCTGGAACAGCTCCATAAGGCCAAGTACTTTACCAAATTGGATCTGAGGAGCACCTATAACCTCATCAGGATAAGGCAAGGAGATGAATGGAAAACTGCTTTCTCCACAACTTCAGGGCACTACGAATAT
>JAUMHG010034940.1:0-10211 GCA_032359395.1 Enteromius anoplus
GGGGGAGTGGGGAGGGGGGACAATCGTACTCTGGCCCGGTTCACGGCAACCATGCCTAGTGTGAGTACACCCTAAGAAAAACAACTGCATTTGATGACAGATACATTATTAAAGCTGTCATGAAAGACCCAAAAACTGTAAGTGAGATCAGCAACCACCTCCTGTGAAGGTATCCCAATCTACTGTTCGCAGAACACTTAATGATCACAAATACAGACACTACAGCAAAAGATGCAAACCACTCATTAGAAAGAAAAGGAAGGCAAGTCTGGAATTTGACAAAAAGTACAAAGATGCCTCAAAAATTTGGGGACAAGGTTTAATGGTCTGATGAGACCATATGAAGATTAACCTTTACCAAAGTGATGGAAAGGCTAAAGTTTGGAGAAAGAAAGGATCTGCTCATGATCCCAAACATACAAGCTCATCTGTGAAACAATGGAGGTAATGTCATGACTTGGGTTTGCATAGCTTCTTCTGGGTGGCTCATTAATTTTTGATGTTCCCTTTTGACATTTTACTCATACTGCGTCTGCTAAGACGCATGGGGAAAACTCCTTTTTCCCCCTAACTGAAGCCTATTCTAAAACACAGTTTTTTATTTATAAAACTGCACGGTATTGGCCGCTGTATTGGGGACTATTTTTAACCAATGGGCAAGGCCCCGTGAACAGCGGGACAATGCCGTCGATCACACCCCATGGCGTGATGTCTCTGCGCCAATGGCAGCAGGTGGCGCTATAGTGGTGTGATTGGGCGTGTCCCTCATCTATTTAAGGTGAGGGACCGCCAGCCATCTTCAGATCATTCTCCTTCAGAGACGGATTCTTTGGTGTCCCTGACTGGAAGCAAGCCGGAAATCTGCAGCCGGAATTCTCCCCTGCCGCCACTTGGCTTGATTTCTAAAAGAGCAAATTTCTAGGAATACCAAGACCATGCGCCGCTGCTCCACCTGCTGTTCGTCGCTGCCACCCGCCGACAAACACAGCGACTGTGTCTTCTGCCCGGGGAAGGAGCACAAGGCGGTTTCTGAGCTGGGATTAGACTGGTCCCCTCCGTAGGGGTCCTCGAAAAGCCGGCTCGACGAGTGGTACCTGCTGGGGCGCTCCCAAACCCCTCGTCAGCGCTCCACTCCCTTCTTCCCGGAGATCCACGAAAAAGTCACCAAATCGTGGAAATCGCCATACTCCGCGAGGCTGACAAACAAAGCCGCCACCACCTCTCTCGACGATGCAGCGGAGAAGGGCTACGAGATGCTGCCACCCCTCGACCAGATTGTGGCTGCTCATCTCTGCCCCCCGTCTTCAGCCGGATGGAAGGAGAGACCAGCCTTTACAGCAGGTATTCCCCAAGCGAGACGGCGGGCTCAGACCCATTTTAGACTTAAGGATTTTGAATCGCACCCAAAAATCCTCTCGCAAATGCAGCCGGGAGACTGGCTGTTTTCGCTGGACCTGAAAGACGCTTACTTTCATATTCAGATAGCTCCCCATCACAGGCCATTCTTAAGATTCGCCTTCGAGGGGATTGCATATCAATATACGGTCCTTCCCTTCGGTCTCTCCCTAGCCCCCCGTGCATTTACAAAGTGTATGGATGCAGCGCTTTCCCCTCTTAAAGCAATGGGAATCCGTGTGCTGAATTATCTGGACAATTGGCTCATTCTAGCCAGATCGCGGATGGAAGCGGAGAGACACAAACATATTTTACTCAACCATTTGCACCAACTGGGACTCTGAGAGTGAATTTTGCGAAGAGCAAACTGACCCCCAACCAACAGATAGTTTTTCTGGGAATGGTGATAAACTCAGAGCGAATGACCGCAGCGTTCTCACCGGAGCGAGCCGCGAACATTTGAACGAGCGCAGCCTCTTTCGAGCCCGGCCCCAGGTGCACTCTGAAAGCTTTCCAAAGGATGCTCGGGTTGATGGCAGCAGCCTCGCCGGTCCTGCAGCTCGGCCTCCTGCATATGAGGCCCCTGCAGTTCTGGTTAAAGCAACAGGTGCCGCCGCGAGCCTGGCGTCTCGGACGAAAAAAGCTCTGAGTAAACGCAACTTGTGTCTCAGCGCTACGCCCATGGAAAGACATTCACTGGCTGCAAAAAGGGATCCCTCTCTATGTGATGAACGGGAGGAGAGTGCTTCTCACAGATGCCTCCAAGACAGGTTGGGGCGCGCTGTACGAGGGCTCGCCAGCCTCCGGCCTGTGGTCAGAGGAGGACAGCAAATTACACATAAACTGTTTGGAAATTATGCCAGTGTGTCATGCGTGTCACTTCTTCCTTCCACTTCTGAGGGACAGTCACGTTCTGGTTCGCTCGGACAGTATGACAGTGGTGTCGTTCATAAATCACCAAAGGGGTCTTTCGTCAAAACGCCTCTACAAAATGGCAGTGAGCCTCCTGAAGTGGGCTCTGCCGAACTTTCGCTCAATAAGAGCGTCTCACATACTGGGCCTTCTCAACCAGGGCGCAGACATGCTTTCCAGAGGAAAGGTCAGTCCATCAGAATGGACACTGCACCCTGCATCCAGACGATCTGGCACTTATTCGGAAAAGCAGAAATAGACCTTTTCGCCTCGGACGAAAACACTTGCTGCCCAGCATATTTCACCATGGAAATGGATGCCCTTGCCCAGTCCTGGCCGAGACTTCCTCTCTATGCTTTCCCTCCAACTCCTCCTGGTAGCCCTCCTGTGGCCGAACCAGCCGTGGATAGCGAACCTTTATACAATGCTGACAGAAGCCCTGTGGCCAATTCCCCTGAGACGCGACCTGCTAAATTAGGCGAAGGGCACAATCTGGCACCCGCAGCCCTGAGCTCTCCATGTGTGGCCGCTCAACGGGAGCCTACTCGCCTCCCAGAGCGTGTGTTGAAAACTATTTCTCAAGCTATAGCTCCGTCCACGAGATGCCTCTATGCGTTGAAACGGGCTGTGTTTTCTAGATGGTACGCAGAGAGCCGTGAAAACCCCCCTAAGTGTGACATATCGCTGATACTGTCATTCTTGCAACACCTGCTGGATATGGGCCGAGCCCTTTCCACCCTCAGGGCGTACGTGGCGGCTATATCAGTCCACCACGACCTGATAGCAGAAAAAAACGTGGCGAAAGATGCTTTGCTCATCCAATTTCTAAGAGGTGCGAGGCAGCTGAAGCCCCCCGTCCTCACACTGTCCAGGCTTGGGACCTACCCACGGTGCTGAATGCCCTCAAAAACCCTCCCTTTGAGCCCCTTCAGATGGCAACAGTGAACGTGCTGACGCTTAAGACTGCCCTGCTTTTGGCACTGGCATCTGTTAAGCGAGAAGGTGACCTGCAAGCGCTGTCTGTCAGCACTGCATGCCTTGAGTTCAGGCGAAATGACTCGAAAATCATCCTGAAACCGAGGCACGGCTATGTACCCCAAGTACTCTCTACGCCGTTCAGAGCTCAGGTGGTTTTTCTAGCGGCTTTGCCGCCCTCCGAGGGCCACGACTTCAACCCTCTCTGCCCGGTCAGGGCATTGAGAGCTTATATCGAGCGTTCAGTTGACTTCAGACGCTCTGAACAGCTGTTTGTCGGTGTCCACTCCAAAGGGCTACCGGTCTCGAAGCAAAGACTCGCAAAATGGGTTGTGAACGCTATTTTACTGGCTTACTCTTCAGCGGGCCTGGAATGTCCCCTGGGAGTTAAATGTCATTCTACTAGATCCACTGCCTCTAACTGGGCCTGGGCTAGTGGTGTTTCTCTATCAGAGATATGTGAGGCGGCTGGCTGGGCTTCGCCATCCACTTTTGCCAGGTTTTATAATCTGGACATCCCAGCATTGCATGCTAGGATTCTCTCTGCTGAGTGACACTTGCTGGTCGGGCCACTCTAACCCGGCCGCGAACTCGCTTCTCTGTGAAGTCTCGCTCACAGCGCTGAACGGCGCTTTATTGCCTCTGAAACTTCCTCCTGTGAAGCGAGTCAGATCAAACTTATTGTCAATGCAGGCTCTCTAACTGCAGCCTCTCAGCTTCAGTTATAGCCAGACAGAATTACACTCTGAGTTTCACTTACAAAGCTATACAGTGCTTTATTATCTGATTAAACTCCCTTCTGTAAAGCGAGTCAGTCAAAGTCATTGTTGCTATAGGCTCCCTGAACTGCAGTCTCCTCAGCTTCAGTCACAGCCTGACGAAACTAAACTCTGAGCTAACCAGCGCCGCCGGCTTACAGTACAAGCGAGTGTATTCACCCCTGCCTTCGGCTGCGCTGTAAGGCTCTAATACTTTTAACAAATCCCCAACCAATGAGAGTTACTTTGACTTGTGCTTGCTGGCTGCTGTATCCCACATCAGTCACTGCATGGTTTTAAATACAGTAAATGTGCTCTAAACCAGCCCAAAATGGCCCGGCTTAAGTGCGTTATAATCATATCAGGGTTCTTTCACTGTTTGACCGCCTTGCGCTCAAAAGGAGACAACTTGGTTATGATTACATCACTTGCATATTCTATTATTCAGTCGAACTAACCTGAAGATGGCTGGCGGTCCCTCACCTTAAAAAGAGGAGGGACACGCCCCATCATACCACTATGGCGCCACCTGCTGCCATTGGCGCAGAGACATCACGCCATGGGGTGTGGTCAACGGCATTTTGGCACGCTGTTCGCGGGGGCCTTGCCCATTGGTTAAAAATAGTCCCTAATACAGCGGCCAATACCGTGCAGTTTTATAAATAAAAAACTGTGTTTTAGAATAGGCTTCAGTTAGGGGGGAAAAGGAGTTTTCCCCATGCGTCTTAGCAGAGGCAGTACTCGTTCCATGCCTCAGGGAACAGTGGTTACGGAAGTAACCTATACAATATAACACATGATGGCAGCAGTAAAATGAACTCTGAAGTCTACAGAAGCGTTCTTGTCTGAAAGATAGATGCAATCAAACCTATTGGTAGATCATCAGAGGCAAGTGGTTTAGACTGGTCAAGTCAATATCCAGACTTCAACCCTATAGAGCATGCCTTTCACCTGCTAAAGAGGAGACAGAGAGGGGTAACCTCCCAAAACAGACAACAACTGAAAACTTGCTGAAAACAAAGCTGAAAAAGCATCACGAAAGAAGATTGCAAAAGCTTGGTGATGTCAGTGGGTCACAGGGTGGATGCAGTTATTGAAAGCAAAGGATTTACAACTAAATATTAGGTCTTATTCACTTTTATATGTGTAATTCTATCTGTTCCAATACTTTTTCTTACACAAAAAATTGGTAGGTTGAAACAAAGGGTGCTATCTTTGTGTGCTAAGTTGTGTTTCAGATCCAGATATAAATACCTGGGAATAAAAGCTGGCATATAAAGCTCTTGTCTGATAATCATATTTTGAATTCAAGGAAAATTAAAGGAAATGGCCTCTCTGTCCCAATACTTTTGGAGGTTTTTACAGTTTTTCTTGATTGCTAAAGCACTGTAATTTCAAAACCATAATACCATTTACAATTAAATTCAAATGTATTTGTATAGCGCTTTTCACGATACATATCATTGCAAAGCAGCTTTACACCAAAGTAATGTTTTACAGTATATGTAGTAGTAGTTTGTACATGTACATATGGCATAGATGTGAGGTAAAGATCAATTAATGACGTAATCGAACATTTTAACTGGTATTATCATTTAGAAAGCACATTATTGTTCACTCAAGTTTGCACTGTTTTGAACTTCGGTAGCACACAATTACCCGAGAGGAAATACTAGGAGTCAAAATTGATGACAGATCAATCAGAAACTTGGGGCCAAAATGAGCTTAAAGTTTTTCTTACTGGCTTTACTGAATTTCACAAATCAGAAATAAATTATTTAAATTATTTAAACATGATAGACTATGTTCACATAGCAGCAGAAAACAGTTTTCTATCCTGTATTTGGGATTGACAACCGTATTTTCTTTACCGGTGTGAGTCTCGAAATGTCTGGTTCACACAGCAGCTTTCAGTTCAGTTTCATTCCTCACCAGTAACCATAGTGACAGTGACTGAAGTAAGATTAAAGATGGCGACATCCATAAACTGAAAGTCTTATAACTTTTGACTGTGACAAGAGTCCAGTTTAGCTGGGAGTTCCTTTTTCAAATTTTCATTAACTGACAGCAGCTTTTAAATTTGGGCGGAGAGAGGATAATTTTAATCTTGTGGTGCGCAGACAACACAGCACTGAGGATGGAGCGGCTCTGGTGAAAAATTGACGGGAACATGGGCGTAAATTTCATTTAACAGTAAGGGGGGACAATAAATATACGTTTTCTTGTGAGCAATTTTTGGAGGGGGACACAAATATTTCAGCCTTATTGCGTTTAAGAACTGTGGAAAACCTTGCTTCTATATTTATTGTAGCATGGAGACTGCATCATGGTTATTTTAAGTTATACGTTTTTCTCTGGTTTAATTAAAAGGCAGATTTTTCTTCAAAACTACTGCTATGTTTGTTATGTTCCTTACAGTTGAGTCTCTCTCTCTTTCTGCCACGACAATCTCGTAGGCTGCTCTGAACTGATAACTTCGGTCCCCGAGAAAAAAAATAAAAGCCTGTCCACACTTAAAGCTGATTGGCTAATTTTGCTTAATGAACCAATTAGGATGCTCTCTGTCTAGCACGCGCTATGAACAAGCACACACACACAGTTGTTCACATGAACACAAGGTCTCTCTCACTCTCTCTTCTTCACTCCGTCTTATTGTATTTCCACTTACACAATATTTTTTTAGGTATACGTACATGTACTTTTCACAATAGTGCGATTTTTTTTCATTCTGATTTTAGAGGGGGACAACCCTCAGATAGAGGGGGACATGTCAGAAACAGAATTCCTGTGTTTTGCGTTGTTTATTGATGTTCAAATCGGTCAAACCGAGAAAACACAAGGGGCTTTTATTGTGTAGGAAACTTGTTGCTCAAAAGGAGTGAAAAATTATGAAATTGACTGAAAATCGCAGAAAAAAGTGGGTTAATATAAGGAATATAAAAAAGGTTAATAGAAGAATATAATAATTATACCTTAAAAAATTAATAAAGAAATATATTAAGATACATGGTGACAGTCATAATTCTTCACTGATTATAAAGGAACATGCAAGATTGCGATCGAGTGACAGCTTTTTAGTGATTACATGGAAGCGCTATTTGCTCGCTTTCTATACTATATTTAATTCAGGATTTAAATAAAACTTGTTTTTCGTGCTGCCAACAGGACCCATGGCAACAAACCCTTAATGCAGCAAAAGTTTCAGGAGTTCCATATCCCGCCGCATACTGTACCTCATATAAATACGGCATTGTCTTTTGAAATACCTTGTTTACAGGGTCATTTTAGCCTGTATCCAGCGCCTCAATAGCAGGCAAGTATTTCAATTTAGTTTAAAATAGCTCCACTTTATAATATAATGATCAAAATAATAATAATAATAATTAATACTTTCTTATTTACACTGTGTCTATGTGCAGCGATAAGCATTTATTATAAGTTCACACGGGGCGTCAGTGTCAACATTTCCCATTGACTTTGAATGGATGACGTATTTGCATAGAGCGATGCTGATTGGCTGACGCTTCCGTCAGTTAAAAAAATTATTAACTTTTGCCGCGAGCAACGCCAGAGAAGCGCCACCGATGGATCCACAATTCTTTTTGGCAGCGCTTGACGTCACGTCACCCATTCAAAGTCAATAGGAAGCGTTGACGCTGACGCCCCCGTGTGAACACACCGGAAGAGTAAGCAACATTATCCATTCTATAGCACATTTATCCTCCACATCTAGTTACTTGTGCCCATCATAAAACGTTTCTAATTCTTTTGGAAAAGTTGCTATAGCTTTGGTACATTCATGCAACTTATTATGTACCTTTGTCTGCAGTTACCCTTTCAGTCGAATCACTTCGACGTTCCATATGGGAACTCGCCAGAGGTACCTATTTGCCTTTTGCGCTTTTACTAAAGGCCAATGAATATTGGCGTGCACTGATTGTGCTCAGGTGCCGCTCATCACTGTGTGAGTGTAAGAGGGCACGCGAACAGTGCACCTGCAGATTTTCGCTTCAGAGCCAATGCCTTGGAGTTGGTTTCGTGATCCCTGCATCCTGATGGAGTATTGCTTTGGAGAAACGATTTTAATCTACAAGAAGTTCCTGCAAATCCTGCTCTCTCGTCTGTATGTCTCAGCTCCCACCGTATGCCTCAGCTCGCCCGCCATCTTCTCCTGTAGAGTCACAAGCGGCTGAAATTGCTGCGCGCTATTCATGTTCCAGGCGTTCTCAACCGTGCTGCAGATCAACTCTCACGGCAGACCACCCACCCTGGAGAACGGCGACTCCACCCCCAGGTAGTCCAGCTGATCTGGAATCACTTCGGAGAGGTGATAGACCTCTTCGCCTCTCCTGAGTCGACACATTGCCAGCTGTTTTATTCCCTGCGCGAGTTCCCACGGGCACTCGTCAGGGACGCGCTGGCATGCAGCTGACCTCCGGGGTTCAAGTACGCCTTTCCTCCAGTGAGCCTCATCGCACAGACAATGTGCAAGATCAGGGAGGATGAGGAACACGTCCTGCTTGTGGCGCCGTTTTGGCCCTCGCGGACGTGGTTTCCAGACCTCATGTTCCTCGCGGCTGCCCCTCCCTGGCAAATCCCCTGGAGGAAGGACCTTCTTTCTCAGGGGATGGGCACCATATGGCACCCGCTTCTGGACGGGACGCGGCAGACTTCTCCAGCCTCCCAAGCGCTGTAGTACATACCATCACTTAAGCGCGAGCCCCCTCTACGAGGCAGGCTTACGCTCCGAGATGGAGTCTGTTTATCGATTGGTGTTCCTCCCGTGGAGAGGACCCACAGAGATGCACGGTTGCAGCGGTGCTTACTTTCCTGCAAGAGAAGTTGGAGTGCAGGCTGTCCCCTTCTACTCTCAAAGTGTATGTCGCCGCATAGCCGCATATCATGACGCAGTGGAGGGCACGTCCCTTGGTAAGCATCAGCTCATTGTTCGATTCCTGCGAGGTGCGCTTCGGGTGAACTCCCCGAGACCACACCTCTTGCCCTCTTGAGACATAGCCGTCGCCCTCGCTGGGCTGCGGTTGGCTCCCTTCGAGCCCCTTCAGTCAGCCGAAATCATATTCCTAACTCTTAAAACTGCGCTGCTCATCACGCTGGCTTCCATCAAGAGGGTAGGGGATCTACAAGCCTTCTCTGTCGACGAAGAGTGCCTTCAATTTGGCCCCGCTGATTCTCACGTTATTCTGAGACCCCGGCCCGGATATGTGCCCAAGGTTCCCATCACACCATTTCGCGGACCCATCCTTAGAGTTAGTGTGTCCTGTACGCGCGCTGCACCTCTACATAGACCGAACTCAGAGCTTCAGACGCTCTCAGCAGCTTTTTATCTGCTTCGTTGGCCAGCAGAGAGGGAATGCTGTCACCAAACAGAGGAAGGCTCACTGGGTGGTAGAAGCCATCTCCCTGTCTTATTTATATCAGGGAGAGCCTTGCCCCATCGGACTGAGAGCTCACTCAACAAGGAGGATGGCCGCGTCTCATGCGCTGGCACATGGCGCGTCTTTAGCGGATATATGTAGAGCTGCGGGCTGGGCGACACCCAACACCTTCGCCAGGTTTTACGACCTCCGTGTAGAGGCCGTGTCTTCTCGTGTCTTCGATCAGGACAGCAGGTGAGCGAGAGGACCGACTGGTGCCGGCTTGCGCGCCGCTCCCACGGGATCCGCGCTTCTCACTTCTCAGTTTTCCTTAAATGTGCGTATTCTGAGTCCTCCCTGCCCCGCAGTCGGTCTAGAGCGGAGTAGATCCGACTGTGCTTCCTCTGGGTCTCCTTCACCCAGAGGTGTGGCTTCTTACATATTCACAGCGAAAACGCTGTGTTCCCTTCAATTATATCCATAAATTTATTGATATTTTGCCTTTTAAACTTTCCGCATGCTTGGTGTAGTACTTTGTGCGCTCCGCCCTCAGCCGCTTGCTTTCAGCACCACTGAAAGCAACTCTGCGCTCCTCACACGGGCCGTGGAGAGGCTGGGAAGGTTACGTGCAGACTCTCTGTTAACAAACTGGAAAAAGAAAAAGTCTCGCCAGTTCGCAGGGGATCTCCGCGTAACGCGGCCTCAGGGTCGTGGCTCTTTCCATGGGTGTTCCCATATGTAACGTCGAAGTGATTCGACTGAAAGGGAAACGTCTAGGTTACTAAACGTAACCCAC
>JAUMHG010034941.1:0-10209 GCA_032359395.1 Enteromius anoplus
TATATTAATCAGAAAAAATATATAATTTAGATTTGACAAAAAAAAAACAATAATATGCTATGCTACATTTATTATGTTTATTATAATAAATATATGCTAAAACCAAGTTTTATCAGTTTACTGTTTTTCAGCATTTTGCTTTTATAAAAAAAAAAATAACTACAAAATAAATGCAGTTACAATTTAAACAATACATTTAATTGATATAGCTGTTCTTTTAAATAATAAATAATCATTTTATTAATAACTAAAAATAATTCTGTAATTCTGACAGTTTTACCTTAGAAAATTGTATATGAATATATGATATATGCATTTTTTATATCATTCAAGTATAGTATTCGTCAGATTTAATGAAGATTCTGTACCAGACAAACTAAAGCTGGACTCGTGTAGGTCTCTCATCCCTCCGTGGCGCGTGCAGGGTCGTGGGTTCATGTCTCCATCTGCAGGGCCCATGTCCTTCTTCCCTGAATTCTGCACTGCAGCTACATCTCCAGTGTAGGGCACACGCTCCACTCCCTTGAGGGCTTGACACTGAGAGAAGAGGGTCACAGACAAACAGTTGAGGCACTGCGATACGCTGTAGTAAAAACATGATCTACTGGAGAGAGAAGCGTGCTTTGATTACCTTCTCCCTCTGCACCATTTTCTTGTAGAGGTAGTCTGGGAAGGTTCGGAGAGGGTAGAACTTTCCTGAGCCCTCAGCACAGGTGAAGATGCCGTTTTCATAAACCACTCGACCACGGCTGACGGTTACCAGCGGGACGCCGTGACAGCGTAGGTTCTCGTACAGATTTACATCTCCACCCTGCCATTGAGTGGCCACAGAGATGGTCCTGCACACACACACACACACACACACACACACAAAACCATGAAATATATGTCATTTCATTTTACAACACAATAATAAGTTGTTTTTTTATTTGAACTGAATTCATTATTTTTGAGACCTTGTTGATTCTGGATCCCAGACGACTACATCAGCATCGGCTCCAGGGATGATCCTGCCCTTCCTGGGGTAAAGGTTGTAGATCTTTGCAGCATTGGAGCTTGTGACAGCAACAAAGCGATTCTCATCCATCTTGCCTCCGACCTTTTAAGAAAGATAGAGTGAGCTAAGTTTTTTATTCATGATGCATCTGTCATTTCCTGTCCTCTCCGTGATTTTTTGCTTTTGTTGTGATTTGAGCAGTTTACAATACGTTATATATACTTGTTATATTATTAAATAAATATTATTATATTATTATTAATACAATATTGTAACATCATTTTTTATTTTATGCTATATATTATTTATTTATTTATTTATTATATTTTTTTTAAAGGAATGAATCATTTTATTCTGCAAGGATGCATTAAATTGATCAGAAGTGACAATAAACAGGTTTATTTTAAAATAAATAAATGCTGTTGTTTTGAACCTTCTATTCTAACCCTAAAAAGCACAACTCAATAAAGTTTGACAATAAAGACTAGGAAATCAATTAATGAGTTAATTAAGTAATTATTATTTAATTAAGGAATCAATGAATAAGAATAAAAATTAGGATAAAAAATATACAAACAATATAAAACTATATAAAAAAATTGATTTACAAAAATACTAATAAGTATAAAAGTAGTTGTTAAATGATACTATTTCACAATATTGTACTGTACTTTTATACTCTATTTTTAATTACATATAGGCATCAAAATGTAATTAATATTCATGATCTACACTATCTACACTATTAATGATAATCATGTGAATAATTAATCATGTCACATGACTTCCGTTCATTAAAACCTGCCAAATTTGTTATTAATTTCACAAATTGCATATAATCCATACTTTGCAAGTGTTATAAAGTATTATAAAATGAGTATAATAAAAGTTATTAACCGTTATAAGTAGAACTGTTAGAAACAGCTGCAGCATACATTAATAACTCAATTAACTCTTTTCTATGAAAATGTATTTAAAGTTAATCGTTACAGCAGACTAAGTAGGTGGAACAACAACAGAATATTCATTATATGAACACCTGGTTGATGTTAATTTGTTTATATATATGCAAACAATCAGCAGTGTTTAACAGAATTCGTACAGGTATTTTGGCTGTGCGGCATCAAATCTAGCATAAAAAAATCATTAATTTTTGGCTATATAAACTGAAACATACCACTGCCCGCTCCCAAATAACACTCATGCGGTCCTGCACCCCAGGAACACCGTGAGGGATTTTAGTGAAGTCGTCTTTGCCCATCGCCTTCTGTTTCGTGGTGAAGGGTCGGTGGTCCGATGTCACGACGTTCAGAGTGTCACTGCATCACAGTGAAAAGGCTTTTATGTGACTGTACAGATGACTAAATGAAACTATTCATGCAGATCAGTAGTCACTAAATGAAAGTGCTCAGTACACGGTCACTCCACTTACTTTCCCAGGAGGCTGAGCAGGTAATTGGGTGTGTTGGGGTCGAGTCTGAGTGGTGGCACAGTGACGAAAGCGGCTGCGTGGACCCATTCCTGATGGTAGTATTGCATCCCATTTAAGACAGCATGAGCAGTGGTCGTCTCTCCATGAACCACTTTACCTGTCGACCAATCAGTATTCAGAGTCATATTATGACATTTACTGGAGAAGATTTGGGTGTCATATATATTAAAGAATTGGCCTTGAGTGACTGGCTCTTACCCTGCATTTTAGCAGATGCTAAAACATCCCCAGCTGCCATGCTGGACACATTCACAAGATATATGGGACAGTGGGCCTAAGAGACAAAAACAGAAACATTAATGCTGATCACAATATAAGGAACATGCCACTTTTTTTCTCATTTTAAACAGTAAAGTTTTACCATTTTTGAATCCCTTCAGCCGATCTCCGGGTCTGACGGTAGTACTTTTAGCTTAGCATAGATCATTGAATCTGATTGGACAGTTAGCATTCAAAAGTGACCAAAGAGTTTTTCGATATTTTTCGCTGCGTAATATCATTGCGCCTGCTGCCCCCATCGTACAGCAGCAACCTTAATTGATTATTACGCCAGAATGAGAGTATAGTTCCTATTTAACTCTTTGATCATTTTTGAGCGTGATGCTAACGGTCTAATCAGATTCAATAATCTATGCTAAGCTACAGCTAAAAGTGCTACAGCCAGACACGGAGATCGGCTAATTAGATTCAAAAACTGTAAAACTCAACTCTTTAACTCTAGGGGAGTTGGAAAATGAGCCTGTTTTTTCTTTAAAGTCCTTCAAAGCAATTAATCAGTTAGTGATGACTTTCAAAACTGTCAACCCTGCGTCAACATGTCAGCCATGCTGCAATCTTAACTGCATATGAAATATACTGTATGTACATTATGCTTCAGCTGTGAAATGACAGTAAAGGAAGGGTCTCGAAGTACACTTCTGTTTTGAAGTTTGGAGAAAGTAGGATTTTTTTTTTTGTTCAGCAAAGATGTGTTTGAACTGAAACAGTAAGACATTTATGATGTAGCAAAATATTTATATTTCAAACAAAATGTTGTTCTTTCTATTCACTTAAAAATCATAGAAAAAAATGTATCATGGTTTCCACAAAAAGCAGTTTTCAACATAAATAATACGATTTAATGTTTTTAAAAGACGTCTTTTATGCTAAGGCATTTATATGTTCAAAAATACAATAAAAACTTTAAATGATTTCTATTTGAATATGTTTTTAAGCATGATTAATAAATGTGAGGTCAAAGCTGATTTTTAAGCAGTCATTTCTCAGTATCACAGGATCCTAATATGCTGATATTAATGTGCTCAAGAAGCATTTCTCATTATTAACAATGGTAAAATATAATACATATTTTCAGGATTGTTTGATGAATATACAGTTCAAGAGCAGAAAATAAAAAACATTGTTGTTAATTCAATTAGTGATCAATTTAATTAAATTTTATCAGTTTATAATAAAGAGAAAACTGACACCAAACCTTTGAACAGTAGTGCATGCATTATCACATTAGTGATTATACTGCATGCTTCGATTAGGCCTGTCAAAATGAACCTGATATTACATCCTTACTTCTATTATATACATTATATAAGTCTGTTCATTTCAATCTGCATGCAAAATGACTCTGATTAAGGTCTCTGATTGGCTGAAAACTGCAGACTATACAACAGTTCTAGTGCTGTAGGAAAACGTCTTAGAGAATTACCAAATTAGAGCACACCTGCAATAAGTTTTGATCGCTTGCATTACCCATGTGTTTTAATTCTTAAATACAGAATTTACGTTTCTTATTTTTAACACTAAAACTCATGTGTAGAACTACTAATACAGCATCTTACTTAGAAAAGACCCATTGTAATCCATGTTAGTATTTTAAAAGCATCCCTTCTGAACCAATAACCAATAGTTTGGGCTATCATTGGAGCTGTAAATAATTTCAAATGAATGAAATACATCATACTCACTCTGTTAGCGATGGTAATAGCTCGGTGGACAGCCTCTGCTTCCAGCTGCGCATGGAAAAATCCCAAGGTAAGTGAGAAAACACAAAAGTCACCAGTGAAACCTAATGATGAACAGACGCCTAAGAGTATTAATAATCCATGGAAATGCAATATGGAGAAGGAAAAAAATAGGAGCTGGAGAGAGTGTGCCGGTGCGACTATAATCTTAAAGGAAAACCATTGGATGGTCACAGGATTTGAATGGTTACTTTACCTCCTCAGGTCTGCTTATCTCAATGCCCTCCGGTCCACTAATACCCAGATCCAGCGCTTCTCTAGCACCCTAGTGTGAATACATAAAAACATGTGATAACAACTATGCAGGAAGAAGAAAGATGCCAGCATACACATGATCATTCTGGCAAAATAAAAGCAGCATCACATACAATACTGTTCAAAAGTAAAGTCTGTTTCACATGTGTCAGTAATTCTCTGATTTATACCTCCGCAACCAGCTCTCCATTCTCCGCATGGACGCGGGCCACAGCCCCGATATCCTTACAGTTCTGCAGGGCCTGAAACAGCTCGCTGTCCCTCAGCATGTACATGTCCTTATATGCCATGAACATCTGGAAGGAGTTCACTCCTTTGTCCCGCACTAGTGTCTCCATTTGAGCTCTAACCTGTGATGACAAGACAAGTATAGTCACCTATATTTCTAAACCACTTTATACAACGCATATGGGACCCTGCACCACAAAACCATAAGAGGCACCTCCTGAGCTGAATAAATAAGCTTTCCATTGTATGGGTTGTATATTTCCACAATATTTGGCTGAGATATAACTATTTGAAAATCTGGAATCTGAGGGTGAAAAAAAAACCCAAAATACTGAGCAAATCGGCTCCAAATCATGTTCTTAGCAATGCATATTACTTATAAAAAAACATGTTTTGATATATTCACAGTAGGGAATTTACTTAATGCCCCAATAATTTTTGGCACAAAAGAAAAAAACTATTTTTTGACCCATACAATGTGTTTTTGGGTATTGCTATAAATATACCCCATATATATATATTTATACATATTGTGTCAAAGCATACTCAGCATACTTTGTACCTTTGGTCCCCACCAGGTCACTCCCACATGAAGAGCGTAATCACAGCAGGCCTTGGCATCAGCGTGAGAGCGGCAATTTTCATAAGCGTCCAGCAACGATTCGTTCTTCTCTGGCAGCACATGACCAATCACCATAGTGGTGCCTCCAGCCAGAGCAGCCTGGAAATAAACAAACAACAGACTGACTGCTGAGGGATCCATTCAGCATCAATACCAATCACTCGGCTTTAAAGGGGCAACAACAGCATAATACCAACATGCTCACAACAGCTCTGCATGAAATGACACATTACATGACAGCACTCTGAACACATTAATTAAATTAGACTTGTATTTCAGAACTGTATTCAAAATGTATCCGGAAGAGTTGCTAAGTTATTGTTTCATGGGGTTCTGGGCATTTATATGTGTTTACAATTATTCATGCAGAAGAGGTTTTTATCTTAAGTAACTTATATGATGTTCTTCTCATTATTTCCAGGTCTTTGCTGCAGTGATCCAGTAGTCGTTAGGGTACTCTCATTGTTGCTAGGGTGTGCACAATTATGAATATGCGACTGCTAATATAAACTTTTTGTATTTTAAATGTATATGTATTATATGTAGATTGGCTGGGGACATCCCTAGTGTTTATATGATGTTCTGGTTATAACTAAGGCATTGCTACGGAGTTACGGGTGGTTTTTAGGGTGTTCTTGTTTCTGGGTCTTTGCTAGGGTGATCTTAGTCTTGTGTAGCCTGACCTTCAACTGATGGCAGAAGGCCATATGATCGAGAGGTAAAGCAACCCTTTGCGTATTGTTTTCTGCCGTGTCATGTTTGGGCACGTGGCAATTTCCTACAATAACAGGCGGTGAGTAAAACATATTTGAAAGATATCTTAAAGAAGAGCCATACACTTTCAATATTTCACATTCTTTTGAAAATTCAGAGTTAGTTCAGTCCGATAAGCGCATATTATCTCAGCTGTATGTCTTTCTTCTTACATGAAGGAGTTTGGCATCAAGGTGAAAGGTTAAAGAGCGCGACACACATCTCCTAGAAAACCTTTTTAATTGAACCAACCCTAAGACTACTGAAACTTCTGAAGTGTTTCCAATTTTGAGCACTGTGTGCATCATTCAGTCACCGATCTATGGGCATGACATCTGAGGCTGAGACTAGGGTGATCTGGAGCATTGCTGGGCTGTTTTAAGGTGCTCTGGAGGTTTTTTGGGCATTACTAGGTGGCTGCTGGGATGTTGTGGTCATTGTGAGAGTGCCACAAAGGTCTTTTGGTGATTGCCAGTGCATTTTTAGGCTGATGTCAGGGTGTTCTGGCGGTTGTTGGGATCCTGTAATTGTTGCCACAATAAGGTGTTTGAGAGATTTTTGGGCAATATTTAGTTGGTAGGGGTATTGCATAGGCTGCTTTTTGAGGTGATTTCTAGGTCATCGCTAAGGTAATCTTGTGGTTGCTAGGGGATTCCGGTGCTGTTTTAAGGTGCTCTGGAGGTTTCTAGGGCATTGCAGACATTACTAGGGTGTTATGGTTGCAGCTGGGATTTTGTGATTAGAGCTGAGCGATACAGCTAAAATATAATGTTCCATATATTTTGCTATCTGGTGGTTGCAGGGATGCTGTGATTGTTGCTGGGGAATTGCAAGGATGTTTTTAAAATCTTCTTATGTACAGTTTTTTTGGCCGTTGCTACAGTGATCTGGTGGGGGCTAGGATGCTCTGATCATTGCTACAGTAGGATGTTCGTGTGGTTTCTAGGGCTTTACTAGGGTGTTCTGGTTAGAGGTCGACCGATGTATCGTTTTGCCGATTAATCGGCACTGACAGTTGATTCCCAAGACTATCGTGTTCGGCAAAAATCTCTGCTGATAGTTCTTCCGGCTTGCATCCGCTGCTAGAGTGGCTGTGAAGGGTCCGCCAACATATGGCGAGACCTTTTGCTGACCTTCTTTAACATTCACTTTGCATGAATGTCATAAAGTTACACTGGGATGTGGGTATAATTGCACTTTTTAAATTCAACATTTAAAAAAAGCTAAACTTTTAAAAATTAAGTGTTTGATAATGCCTTAAAGCAAAACATAAATAAATAAGCTATTATGACCGCTATTATGTGGGTTATATTTTTTTAACAGCAATACCGGCATGTAGTAGTTAAACCATGGCATTTTATTTTTCTGGTCACCACAAATATAAATAATAAGCATATAAAAAATATATTAATGCTGTCTCTTCATCACTGCCTGGAATAAAATACGATTGTAAAACATAGTCATCGTAGTTACCAATACACAATCAATGCACATGATTTGTTAATAATCACTAGAAATTGCTGCAAATATAGTAAAACTGCTGTCAATCCTACTTAAACCCATTCAAACATATTGACAGCACGGAGTTGTTTGGAACTATTGAGAGCTCCATGAACCAACACAACAAGAAAACATCATGTGTGCACATGATCAGGATGGTACCACCTCCACCAACTTTTTTTGTTGTTTCTTTTGTAAAGTTCAGTAGTGTTTCGGTTGATTAATCGGTTATCAGCAAGTGCGGTCCAACCTAGCTATCGGTATCGGTAAAATTTAATATCGGTTGACCTCTAGTTCTGGTGGCTGCTGGTCTGATCATTGCTTGGGCATTGTGAGGGTATTCAGATATTTACTAGGCTAATGTTAGGATGTATGTCAGTATAAGCCTATATGACGTATGAGTTGTTGTTGTTGTTGTTGTTGTTGTTGTTTTTGTTTGCTTATTGTTTTATTTTTTTTCTGTGCCCATTTTAAGCCAAAGAACATGTGGATTATACACCAAAACGTTGAGTAAAATAATAATATGTATTATATACATAAAGCTTACGCTTTAGCCAACATCATTCATATCCCACAATATCTGCCTGAGCATAATGTTTTACAGAAAAACACACAATTAGTAGAATGCCTTTTTTCAGTACAAGGAAACAATGATTAACTCATTCATTCAAAAACAAAACTGTCGTCTTTAAAAGCATCTCTCAGCTGACACAGTCCGGGCAGACACATCCACTGAAGGGGCGTGTATTTGTGCACCATTGTCTTCCAACACAATGGCACGAGTGAAAGGCTTTTGCAGCAGTCTTTGCAGCAGTGCTCCTGTAACTATGGAAACAGAATCTGATCTCCATTTGTCTCTGCGCCCAGCGAGTCTCATGGCTTTAGAGGGGAGGAGGGGGGAAGAGAATGCCACTTGTGTTGCCAAGGCTAACAATGACAGCGCCGATAACAACTCTTTATTTGTCATCTCAAAGCCCCCAGCACTCCGGGAATAAGAGCGTGTATGTATTTGTGAGGGTGAATCGAACCCTGCGGTTGACGGAGACAGACTGTGAGTGTGCAATGCTCACTCTTGCATCTCAGAGTCTGTTAAGTGACCCATGGGATTTATTTAGGCAGGGCTGCTAAAGCGAGTGCATCACTGCTTTTGAAGTATTTATAAAACAAGAACAAATGAATGTGACATTAAATGGATGTTACATCACACGTCATTATAGTTCAGATCTTCCACTGTATGAAAACGCTTCTCTGAAAAAACTCTTATTGCATCAAATGCAGTTATATAACGCAAGGGAAATTTTGAAAAATGGTTTAGAGTACAATACTTCTGAGGACTTATTGAGTTGTCGTGAAATAACGGGCCCCTGGCAGATGGTGGGAGCCACCCAAGGTGTGGGGGGTCTGAAGTCAAAAAATCAATTGTTTGCTTCTACTTTTTCTCTATATGCCCCACGCTAAGCTGAAGCCTTACGCCATTTTAATAACCTCCCTAGTTCTTTTATATTGGATGTTACATACCTTAAAATACCATACCATAAAAATACAGAGTAAAAC
The DNA here is from genome assembly GCA_032359395.1 of Enteromius anoplus. Lineage (NCBI taxonomy): Eukaryota > Metazoa > Chordata > Actinopteri > Cypriniformes > Cyprinidae > Enteromius > Enteromius anoplus. The sequence continues at coordinate 9,420 of JAUMHG010034941.1, forward strand.
CATATTGTTATATTGTGCTGTATTACAATTTAAAATAATGGTTTTATGTTGTAATATCCACTTTTTTGTTGATGTAAAAAAAGGGGTGTGGCCATTTCTAAATTCCATGGGTATTGCTTCGGGTCTCATCTGCGTCCAGCAATTTTTAGCTGTACAAAACAGTTCGTATTTCATACATATTTTCACTTCATATTGAAAATTGGTGTCTAATCATATTATGAAACAGGACACAAATTTAGATGACGTCAGCCAAATAAAAATGTAGTTCAAAGGTGGATCCAGATTTTCTTTAGAATAACATGGACTGATAAATAACTCCTACTATGACACTGCTTATAACATATTATGAATGCAAGTCAGTTCTGATTTTCATACCTTGGTGCCGCTGTAGAAGTCATCCGCGGTGTTAGCGTTCATGAAGCTCTCGTTCAGGTGAACACTGGTGTCTATGCCACCCGGAAGCACCAGCTTTCCTGTGGCATCTATAACCTTGGCCCCACCCGGGATCATCAGCTCCTTGCCCACTTGCTGGATAATGCCATTCTCGATGTACACATCCGCTTCTTGTGTGAAGTCATCGTTCACCACTTTACCTCCCTTTATAAGAATGCGCACCGTTGCAGAGCTGGAAGACATGGTTCAACCTACGAGAATCCAAAGACAGTGTTGATGAGTATTATGGCGCTTTTCCACTGCATAGTACGGTACGGCACGGTTCAGTACAGCTCACTTTTGGGGGGGTTTTCCACTGGGAACAGTACCTGGTCCTTTTTTTAGTACCACCTCAGCC
>JAUMHG010034943.1:0-10197 GCA_032359395.1 Enteromius anoplus
ATTTTTCATTTATTTATTTATATATTTTTAAAATTATATTAAACATTAAAATATTTATTAAATCTTTGCATCTTAACTGCAACTTTGCATTTAATATACAAGTAATTATAAAATGTTCAATTTTAAAAATGTAAAAATTTTTACTTTGCATAATAATAAAAATAATTTTAACATACATTTCAGTGTAAGTTAACATTTCATTAAGTTCTCACTATTCTTTTAAAGTATTTTATTTATGTAGCAAAAGTATCCTAAAGCCTACTGTAGACTAAATCGAGCTGAATGTCTTATGGTCAGTGCCTCCTTCCAGTGAATAAAATTAAATGTTAAAGGTAACTGTTATTTAGCACATCTAGGAGGGTTGTTGACACAGCTAGTTATATAAGATGAAACAATCAGTCACAAGATGCAAAGCACATTTTGCCAACTTGTCACATTTGACTTTCTGATGAAATATTGGCTACTTTAGACGATCTGTTTGTCCTCTGTGCTGCTGTTAAAGCTAAGCAGACTCTGTGGGATCAAATGAACGGTGTGTCTGAACCGTACAGATATTAAAGACATGCTGGGGACATTGGGGATGTATAGGCTCTCAGATAGGATGCAGTGATAACAAATATAATTTCATACAAAACATTCAGAGAGAGACTCGCTCTGAGTGTTAGAGAGCAATGCTTTACAGTAGGCTTTAACGTCTGACTTCTGACCCCAGCTAGCCTAAAATTGAAATACCAAGTGTAACGAGAATCAACATCCACCAGCTTGCTTTCCTAAAGAAATCATCCGAGCCTTCTCACTCTATCAGTCTCACTCATCGGTCACACATCTATTTCAGAAATCTTATTTATAGACACGATCATCTGATGCAGGATCACTTCCAGAAGTACGTCCAGATTCACACATTCAGCAGATTCACCCATTCATCAACTCTCACATTAGGACCAACAGCAAGGGAAGCATTTTAAAATAATTTATCATTAATTACATGATGGCACTGCGAGATGTCACTCGGCACATGATGCTATAAGTTAATAAGCTTATTTGATTTACAATTCTTGGATGGATATTCACCACGCTGTCTTCATTCCTGGAAGGTAGGAACATTGAAACAGTCCATGCTGTGGTCGGCCAAGGGCAACCCATTACATGAAACTAAACATAAACGTGATGATAGAACAACTTAACGGAATGTTTCTGCTCTATCCTAGTAGGATACGGGGATTTAGCACTTTCTGGAATGAGACCAGAAGTATCTATGTTGTTAACTCATAGAAATGTTAATGATCCAGCACCTCGAAAAGGCCAAACATACTGAATTACACAAGCCTCGTCTGAAAAAATCAGGTCTCTGTTACATCTAAATATGGAGGGGAGGGGGTGTCCTGTCGCTTTGGTACATGACGTCCTCAATGACATTACTCAGATCAGTATATCCTCTGTTGTCTGTGCTTGTAAATTTGAGCTACCCTCTTAAAATAAAGGTTCTTTGAGATGCCATAGAAGAACCTTTTTGTGTAAATGATTCCATAAAGAACCTTCAACATCTGAAGAACCCTTCTGTTTCACAAAAGGTTCTTTGAGGCAAAGAAGGTTCTTCTGATTATAAAAAAAAATTGGGAAATGTTTCTTCTATGGCATCACATACAGTTTTTGTATGTATTATACAATGTATAAATACATTACAAGTAATTTTGTTGTAATTTGAAGATAAAACTCAAGACAATCAGTCTATAGTTAGCCTGTGGGCAAAACATTCTTTTGAGAACAAATTCAAGACCTTGGATGGAAATGGAATTCAAGCAGGTGACGCGACTATTCTCTGAGCACCTAAACGGTTCACAGTCATAAATTTCTATGCTTGTGAATAGTGACTTTTGACCTTCGTATTCAATTAGGGTTTGTTTCTTAAGAACTTCTCAGGACTAATACAGAAACATAACAGCTATTTCCAACTTTAATTAGAAAGTAATAAAGCCAAGTTAACACCTCATATTCAGGTAAATATATCTACATGTCACGGTTCAAACAAGATTTGCACCTTGAAGTACAAAAAAATTATAATTGTAAGATATAAGTTAAAATAAGAAACAAAGTCACATTGTGAGATATTGTTATTATGAGAAAAAGGTCATTCACAGCATGAGAAAATCACACCTGCAAGAAATAAATATGCAGTTGTGAGATAAAAGCAGTCATAATGTGAAATATGAAATCACATTGAGATATGAAAGTTTAATTAATGAGAAATAAAGGGACACATTCAGGTATTGATTTGATGTGTCCCATGCAGAGAATGTAGTGTGACCCTGAATAATATAATATAGCATCACATGGAGTGATGACACCGGCAAGGCAACATCAGCGTCAGCTGTCAACAATAAAAATAAACCCCTCTCTGTTAAGAAACCAGTTGAAAACCACTTTGATTGAAAGCTTTATAAGGAGACAGAGTGAAAAAATGCAGCTTAACTTGGCTGTGTGTTAAAAGTTATATCTTAACAGATGCCTACTATGCATTTCAAAATAAATAGAGACTAATTATATGTTTCCAACTTGGCCCATGTTAAAAGATTCATTCAAAGATACTTCTAAAAAAATCATTATACTCACAAGTTGGCTTTAGTTAAAGTTGGTCTGGAGGTTATTTTCCTTTGGGATGAATTCATCATTATTTATCACTTCAGATTTCAGAAATCTTCAAACGTTTCTCCTGATTGTAATTTTAAGACGAATAACAAAAACTATAATTTGAACACACACACACACACAGAATGTTTACTCCCAATTCAAAATGTCTTTTGTCTCCCTCTGTAAATTTCATCTCACTCCTCACTCCAGTCAGACACACACTGTGACACATTCTTTCTTCTCACATGTTTTCATCCCACAGACTCACACACATGCTTGCCCTTCTAAAACCACCCCCTATCATTTTCCTCAAGGCTTTCCTCTCTGCTTTGGGAGCACCTCTGCAGGCACACACTCTTGAAAAATTTTATATAAAAAGTGCACACTAAAATAATGATTAACACTGAATTCTTTGGGGTCAAGTCCAAAAAAGAGGTTAGTGTGATGATGAGCTCCACTCTCACCACCAGAGGTCACTCTCACTGTCGCAACTACGGGATTGATATCTGGACTGCATCTCCCATGTGTCTTTGCACTCTTCTGACTAAACACTTGCACAGCTGTAACCATTCAGGTCATTATCAGTACCTGTGTATATATACTGGTCTCTTTGTATTGATGAGTGGCTTGGTTTTGCATGGTATTGAATTGGACTTCCTGGATTTCTTGTTTATACATGTCTGCCTAGCGCTAATTGGACTGTTTTTTTCCCGCTTTTTTGATGACTTTTGCCTGTTAACTTACTACGATTTTGGATGTCCCTTTTGCTTTGCCTGCCTATTTGTTTGTTTACCATTTGCAAATAAATAGTCTTGCAAATGGATCCGCACGCCTACGCCCATTTCGTGACAGTTGGCATGAATGACTTGATCACAGGATAGATTTAAAGGTTCAATGAATTGTTTAAAACTAATACTGCACTGTATCACTCACACCTCACTCTTAGCATTTGTAAAATAGTAAGTTTCCAGATTACCTACTAGTTCTATACCTATAAGATTCTGAAGTGCACACTTTATTAGACTATAAAGTCATGGGAGGACTTATTTTTACTACCACAAAATAACAAAGTACCTAGGCTACTCAAAAGAATGAGAACATACTGAATACTGTGCTTCAGTCCTAAGCCCCCTTTCCAACCCTGGGAGATGGTATATTTCACACTTGTAATTGAGGTTTACCCGAGGTTATGAAACCATGCATAAAAACCAGGTTTACAGTAGTTTCACAATACAGCACCATAAATGTCAATTTTCAATTCTGCTTCCAGATTTCTAGTCAAGGTCACAATATTTGTTTGGTACTGCACGTGATTTTCTGTTCAAATATTGCACAATTTCATAATATACTGTTGCAAATATAGACATATATAAACACTAATGAGCGTAAGTAGCTCTTCATGGGAGTAGACAATGGAGGCTGTGATGGAGTTCAGGAGCAACTCTGTTTACATGACTTTTATTAGACAGAGATGTGGTCATAAAACCGGTAAAGGTCAAACAGTGGCAAACAGGTATATCGTGGGCAAGACACAAGAGCAGTCCAACAAACAAGCAAGAGTTAATTAATAACGAATGTGATCCAACAGGGCTTGGCAAGAGGATAAACACAAACAATAGTCCAGGCAGGGGCAAACAGAGTCCAAACGATAGGGCAAACCAAAATACAGGCAAAGATCTTCACACAGGAAAGCAGGTAAGGCAAGATTAGACTAGCTATGAACTAAACTATGGGAGCTGGTTTCGTAAAGCAGCTGTTGCTGAAAGAGCAATAAAGGCTAAACAATACTCTGCAGTGAACGAGGGGAAGTCTGTGGCTTATGTGGGGTGTTACAGCTGTGTGCAGTGGATGATGAGAAATGCAGTCCAGGGTGATGAGTAACAGACTGTTTCAGGGGAGTTTATTTCCAACCCTACTCCAGCACACATACCATCCATTTTTCAGTTAAGCCTGAAGGACTTGATTAGTTGGATGACGTGTGTTAAATTAGGGTTGCATCTAAACTCTGCCGGGCTCCGGCCCTCCAGGAATTGAGTTAGACACCCCTGCAGAGTCTGTGTAGTGTGAGAGTCAATAGTAGGATTGTGACCTCTGATGGCAATCTGGCAAAAGGCTAAGGACTGGATTTGTGATATGATGCATACTGTATAATAATAAGACAACAACAGCAGTGCATTTGCATTGTTCACAATTTTTACACTGAGGAAGTTTTTTTAATAAAGTTCATGATGTACAGAACTTAGCATAGTTAAAACTAAGAAGTGCAGCAGCTTTCAATGATATACAAATCTGGACCACTTAAAAGATTAAAGAAAGGAATGTATACATTTTTATGGAATAATTTTACTGATTTCCAAATTGCAGTGACAGAGCCTTTATGTCTCTCCTTCAACAGGTGTAATTCACGTTTTGAGAGTAACGCTCTCCATTCTTGAATTTATATTTAGGCATTATGATCACTTATACAGTTTTAGGCCTACATGCAAAATCAGATCTGTTATTGTGCTAAAAACCAGTCACTCACGTCTCATAATTTCAACATTACATAGTAAGTTTATTTTTGCTATTATGTTTTGCTATACTTTTTATATACTATTTTTCTATACTACAATTTTTGACAAAATAAGTTTCCTGCATCATATGATTGAGGTTGTATGAATTTGTACGAATTAACACGAATTAGCCACCTCGTAAAATATGTAAGAATTGGTCGTGAGACTGTGTAAGTGCGCACCCCCATTATTCTTTTGTAAGAATAAATCATGATTTCTCTCTCAAACAAGAACAAATGTGATTTATGATGATCATTTGAGAGAATATTTGCCTTTTAGGGAAAAAAAAATAATAATGAAAAACTATTTGTAAAAATGTCACTATATGAAAACCATATTCAAATATTGCACCAAGAATTGCTTGAATGATATGTCACAGCAAATATTGACATTCAAGTGCACACATTACTGACATGAAAAGAAAACAATCCTATGCTGACACAATATAGGCCTACTAAACCCAACTTGGTGTTTCCACTAAACATAACTGTACTGGAGCTGCTTTTCAGTACTATTCTATTGTGGACTTAATTACTACCAAGTATCTCACAATAGCAATCTATCAGTTGTATATGTTTCTCATCTGTCTCTGCTGGACAGTCAGACCTCTGCTCCAGATCTCCATGTGCATGGAACATTACCTGGCAGTCATTCATCCAGTAATATTCAAAGGCATCCATTACTGGACTGCATCGGCAGCAGTAGCTTGGCTGATTGGAGTGGCAAACAGCGTGAGGCTCATTTTCATCAGATTAGAATATTTCCCTGAACTGTAACGCCCCGGACTGTTTTTGTTATTGTTTCCCCATGTGCTCCGTGTGACCAGGGGCCTGTTCCATGAAACAAGTTTACCAAATAAGCCAGGTTTAATTCAGTTAGTCTGACTTCCTGTCATTTGATTTGGTTTAAAATAAGTCAGACTAATTAAAACAAGCCTGGCTTGTTTGGTAAACTTGTTTTATGGAACAGGCCCCTAGTTTCTGTCTATTGTTGATTACGTTCAGGTGTGTCTTGCTTGTTTGTGTTAATTGCCTCCCTTTTATAAGTTCTATTCAGTTTTGTCTCGTTGTCCGGTTATTATTGTTGTTTTGTATGTGGATTACCCTGCCTGTCTACTTGCCCGTTTGGATATTAAAAGATTGTTTATTCGTGAAGTCGAATCTCTTCTCGTGGTTACATGCACCCATCGTGACACTTATTATCATGTGAATGAAGTAGCATTGTGTTTGTTTGTCCTTGTATAATTTGCATGTATAATTTACATACTGCATGTTGAAGGAATGCACAACAACTGAAAACAGTAAATAAAAAGGTTTTTGAATGGAGGATTTGTGCAATATAAATTGAGGGATTGAATCGGATCTTTGAAAGGTGAGCTGTTGAATTCACAAATAAATAATTCAATGTAATTCACGAACCACATCATTGAAAATAATAATCTCCAAAGGAAGATTTAGCCATGTATCAGACAATATCGCTATCATCTCTTGGAGCAGGTCTAGAAAAATAAAATGTGTTAATATAAACTCTTGACCAGTGGACCCAAATTGATCTTAATGTCTCTTATATCACAAATATTTCAAACAAATGCACATGGTGTGATCAGTTGTTGTAAACCTTACCTCAGATGATATCAGTATTAAAATTAGGCAATAGTGTATTAATGCACTTTTCTTTTTGTTGCAGTAATGCAGAAAAAATAACAAAAATAAATGTCACGCCCAACTTTTTATGTACTCTGTGTTTTGTGTCTGTTTTCTTACTTGGACTCCATTCCTCAGAATGCACCTCTCCTTCACAGCTGTTCCGAATTAGGTTCAATGATTCAATTAGCTCTACCTGTATAAATACCAGTCTGTGTGTTTGTCTCTTCACTGTTCATTACACTGTCAACCCGGTCTTTGCCTGTCATTCGTGTTCTTGTGTCTTGCTTGTTTCACTGTTAGGATTTACTCGTTGCCAACCTCTGCTTCTCCACGGACCTCCGCCTTGCCTTCTCCTTCGGACACTGATTATCTGGAATTTGACCTTCGCTTCGGATTACGTTTACTCTTTGACTTTGCCTACGTTGATTCAGTCTGCCGGTGGTTTTGATCTTGTCTGTCTTGACCTTGAGCCTAATAAACCCTTTTTTGCATGTGAACTCACACACATCCCATCTTCATTCATGACATAATGAACCATCAAACGGAGTTCAGCAGAGGGTTTTAGACCGGAGCAGCGAACGCCATTCCGGCACCGAAGTTGCCAGCGCCGCGCAAAAGCCCCGCGGTGCATAATTCACCAGTGCGGTTGCCAGGTCTGGATAAACCCCCGCGGTTTATAATTCGCCAGTCATCTCTGCCATCACTGCTATCCTCATTCCGCCCTTAGAAGGTGTCTACGTCATCACTCAGCGAGAGGGGCCGAGTGATGATCAGTTGGGCGTAGGGCTACAGCCAGGGGGGCTGTCGGCCATCCTAGCAGTTCCTAGCCCGCATGTAACGGGTCTCAACCCCGTAGCATGGTACGAGGAGCCGTGTCAAGTCCAGTCAGTCCCGGTTTCTCAGCCTGTCGAGCTGTCTGAGGTCTGTGACCCAGACTCATGGTGGCCGGATCCGCCAGACCCGGTCTGTGATCCAGGTCCCCAGTTACTTAACTCACCCGAGTTCCACAAAGACTGTGAGGTCCCAAGGACAGTACCTCCGGAACCTGTGTGTGGTTCAGAGACTCCATCGGGTCCGCCAGAGGCTGTACCACCACTGGAGATGTCGTTTTCGGCCGTAGAATCCCCAGAGGTCCCACTGGTGGCTGCTCAACCGAAGGAGGTCTCTGAATTGTGGTTCAGTCAGTCTTGAAGGGCGCATTCATTCTCTGTCTGGTCTCGAAGGACGCATTCATTCTCTGTCTGGTCTCGAAGGGCGCATTCACAATTTGGTTGGTCTAGAAGGGCGCTATCATTGACTGTTGGTTGCAGGACGGCGCCTTCATTCCCATTCTGGTTTCGAAGGGCGTATTCACTGTCTAGTCGATCTAGAAGGGTGCATTCACAGTCTAGACGGTCTCGGAGGGCGCCTTCACTGACTGGTTGGTTCTCGAGGGCGCAATGTCAGTCTGGTGGCCCCAAAAGGGCTCTGCCGCCATCCGCTCCGCCCTGGAAGATGGGCTCGCTGTCTGTTTCGCTCAGGTGGGCGTTCCCGCCACCTAGTCCACCCTGGAAGGCTTCCGACAGCTCCACCCAAGTGATCTTCTCTGCCGACAGCTCTGCCCTGGAGAGCTCTTGAACTGTCTGATCGGCCCTGGTGGGCACCCTCTCCATGGACTCCACTCAGGTGGGCGTTCCCACCGCCCGCTCCTCCCTGGTTGTCATTCCACCGTTTTCCGCATCAGGAGCGTCTGGAATTCGCTCCTTAAGGAGGGGGCTATGTCACGCCCAGCAGGAGCTGCCAGCTAAAGACTCTGCTTGGCACTCCAGATTTTTATGTACTCTGTGTTTGTGTTTGTCTGTTTTCTTACTTGGACTCCATTCCCCAGAATGCACCTCTCCTTCACAGCTGTTCCGAATTAGGTTCAATGATTCAATTAGCTCAACCTGTATAAATACCAGTCTGTGTGTTTGTCTCTTCACTGTTCATTACACTGTCAACCCGGTCTTTGCCTGTCATTCATGTTCTTGTATCTTGCTTGTTTCACTGTTTGGATTTACTCGTTGCCAACATCTGCTTCTCCACGGACCTCCGCCTTGCCTTCTCCTTCGGACACTGATTATCTGGTATTTGACCTTCACTTTGGATTACGTTTACTCTTTGACTTTGCCTACGTTGATTCAGTGTGCCGGTGGGGTTGATCTTGACTGTCTTGACCCTGAGCCTAATAAACCCTTTTTTGCATGTTAACTCACACGCATCCCTTCTTCATTCATGACAATAACATATCTACTAGGAAAAAACAAGGAATGGATTTGTAATGATCAGATAACAATGTGATTAACACTAAACAACACTTGGCAGTTTGAGAAGGGTGTGAGTGGGTGTTATATCCACCTTTTTCCTGACTTAAAAATGGACAAAGCTGTACAAAACATTCATTTTGCTGCTTGATATTGAAAATTGGTGTGTCTTATCATGTTATTTTAATGTATTATCTTAATTATGAACACACTGGTTTGTAGCACAAACAGTTTTACCAATTACTGCAAATTATTATTCTCCTTGTTATTTACCATAGTGTCTATCAAACTGGTAGCCGAACCCATAAGCTTTCTTGCACGTTAAGGAAATAGGTGGATAATATAGTGTGATTGGTTTCAGGTGAGCTTGTGATTAGAAATTTTAGATTGGAAATGTAGTCCAAGGTAACGTGAAACAGTTTACAGTGAGAGTCAATATTTTGAAAAGGAGACCTGGTGGTGGTCGAACGGAAGGTCACGGACTGGATTCGTGACAGCAGCATATTGTCTTCTTCAAATCAATGTTTCATGTTGTGTGTTCTGGTGTTAAGTATACAGACTTACTGCACTTTACCTCTTACATAACAAGACTTCATATACAGCATGCATACACATCACAGTTTTGTTTATCAGTTTTACTGTAATAACCAGGAATCAAAATCAGTTCTCTTTCTCAAATAAACGCAAACATGCACAGACACAAAGGTTTCTTGCAATGCTATATTCAACAAATATGGTCACATACATATAGCGTAATGCCACATCATTTTGCTTCCTTGAAATGTTAAATGCACTGCCCCTGCCAGTTTTTTAAGGCCTTATTTGTCTTTAACTTGTTCTAAGCTTTGCTAAACACAGCATATGTTTCAGATGGCCTTTACTATACATCCTGACTAGCGGTGTAAACATTACAGCAACTGCAGTGATAGACAGACTCAATGGAAAAATGTTACACATAAATATTTCTCTACTGATTTCAGATATGAGTGTTATATAAGCTACAACTTGAGGGAAATAACAAATCAAGATGGACATTAAAATATAAGAGATGATTCTGAAGGCCTTCCTTTTTTGCTGGTTCTCAACAGC
>JAUMHG010034944.1:0-10190 GCA_032359395.1 Enteromius anoplus
GGACTTTCGTGTGACTCTTAAGGTGACCTTTTCGAGCGAAGCTCTTCCCGCACTGATCACACGTGAAAGGCTTCTCTCCAGTGTGGACCCTCTCATGTGTTTTCAGATGTTCTGACTGACTGAAACCCTTGTCACAGTGTGAACACTTGTAAGGTTTATCTCCAGTGTGAGTTCTCTGGTGGCGCCTCAGCTGAGCACTATCAAAAAAAAAAATATTTCCACAATCACACATATGTCTCTTGTATGACGAAGTAGAGAGCATGATTGAGTGAAACTTTTCCCACATGAAGAGCAGTGAAACGGCTTCTCTCCAGTGTGGGTCCTCTCATGTCTTTTCCAAGATCCATAATGACTGAAACTCTTGTTACAGTTCTGCATTTCTAGTGAAGGTCTTGCCACAATCAAAGCACATATGATTCTTCACAGAACTGTGTCTTGTTTGATGATTTTTTAAATATATCAGGTCACTGAAACTCTTTCCACAAAAAGAACACATGTGAAGCTTCTCTTCTGTATGAACTACCAGTTGGCTCTTCAGGTGTATTGCCCCAAAAAAGTTTTTTTTCACACTGATCACAGCTATATGATCTTATTTTAGAATGAGAATTCAGATGTGTTTTAAAATGGCATAGTCTTGAAAAACTCTCCCAACACTGGTCACAAGTATATGGCTTCTCTCCAGTGTGGATCCTCATGTGTTCAGTAAGGTTTTTTTGTGTGCAAAACTCTTCCCACATTGATCACACTTAAAAGGCCTCTCTCCGGTGTGGATTCTCATGTGCTCCTTCAAGGCGTTGTTTTGAGTGAAACTCTTCCCCCATTGATCACATGTGTATGGTTTCTCTCCAGTGTGGCTTATCATGTAAATTTTAAGATTATGCTTGTTAAGGGAACTTTTTCCACACTGAGGACAAGTTTGCTTTTTTTCAGTTCTTTTCTGTAGGAAGTCACTTTCAGTCTGAGAGCGACTCAAATGACCAGTTTTGGCGTGATGTTCCTGCTCTGCATCACTTCTTCACTCAGCTCGCTTTCTTCCATCAGACTTAAATTGAAAATAAATACTGTGTATTAGAAAAATCTGCTAAAATCATAAATTAGTTTCTGAATCAGTTGCACACATGCAGTTTAAGCCTTTATGTATTTGTGTTTATTTTAACATTTTATTTTGTTTGTATTCTTTTACAATCTGTATGAACAATTGAGAACAAATGTAGAAAAATACACATAAATACCACAATTAAAATGTATATGTAAAATAAAAAATTATAAATAATGTTGTTTAAATTTTTTCTTGTTTTTATAAAATAAGAAATAGGAAATGCTTTATAAGAAATAAATGCTTTACAATTAAATTAGTCTTCTAGGTATATGAAAAGTCGCATCAATGTGACACAAATAAAAAGAGCCTTTAATTGGCCATTTAAAGGTGATCTAAAGACATCAGCTTAATGACGAGCTGAAAACAGGAACTACTGACATGCAATAGATGCATTTTATCCTGTTAAAAGTGAGCTTCAACTCTTCAGCAGAGATCTCACTGTTTTAGTTTTTCATCTTCCTTTCTATTGGAGACTGTTTTATTAACTGACACGTAAAAAACAATAGCAGCATATGTCCATTTATCAATTGAAATATAGATTAATTGGATTTTATATAGACCTCATTGTATTTTAATGTCTGTGAACAAATTTTCTATTTTAGAAACCAGTTTTGCTGAAGTCATTGTTATTGTTTGTTATAACTTGCTTAACTGTTCGGAGGGGGTGATAACAACTAATTAAACTGAGACAAAGTGGACTCCTAAAGTTTTGCTATCAATTTTTTTTTTTTCTTTATACACCAGCTTCGAAAAAGGCATATCATTTATTTTCTTGTTTCATTAAACGTCTCATTGTTATTAGGCCTTAGTTCGGTTATTTCTATCTTTTGCGGTAGTGTGCCTGTTGGAAATATAAGTTAACATTTTTCAGTTTATTATTTTTGTCATTAATTGCAATAATGCAGTGAGATTATTGTCTGACAACAGCCAGTGCTCCACACAGAGATCTGATTTGATCATCATCCAGCCTGTATGGAATGACATGAAGTAACAGAACAAACTGAGATGTTTCCAACGTCTCCAAGATGAAGAAAAAACCCTACCTGAAAAACGATAGGCAAGTGTACCTTGGAACAAAACCCGTTTAACCAAATGCTGTAATACCAAATATATGTTGGATTTAGTTAATAGAAGTTAATAGAAAAATTAAATCTATTTATGGCATTATTTTTGAAACTATCCCCATTTTACAACATTTTTTAACAGTACTGTAGCTTTCCAGGTAAGTTTTTTTTTCTTCATCTTGGAGACGCTGCCACAGTTCTTCTGGATTGATTTTGTCTCGGTTTGTTCTGTTACTTCATGTCATTCCTGACAGACTGGATGATGATCAGATCAGATCTCTGCACAAGGAGTCTGACAACAGCCAGTGCTCCACACAGGCAATAATCTCACTGCATTATTACAATTAATAACAAAAATAATGTTTGGAAATGTAAACTGATGTTTCCAACTGACACGTTACTGCAAAAGAGGTCAGAAAGTCAGGGTCAAATACCGGCAAAACAGAACAATGGAGAAAGGGTAGAGTCGAGGTCAAGAAGTCAGGCAGGAATCTAGGCAGACAGCAAAAAATCAAAATATAAGAAAACATACACGAGTAGAAATGTTCAGTATTATAACAGATGGATAACAAGACCTTTACAGGTGATCTGAAGAAATCAGTATAACAAATGACGTGAAAGGTAACTACTGAGATTAAATAAAGATGCTTAGCAGCTGTTAAGAAACAAGGAAGATAACAGAATTATCACCAGATATCTAATTTTATTATTTGTAATTGAAACAGATTATTTGAGTTCATTTTATTTATTTATTTTTTTGCTGCTAAAAGAATATAGAACTCCTTTACAAAAATGATTGGTCATAATCTGAAAACTTTCTTTGATAAAACGTCAAGAACACATCAGAACAAATACAAATGACTACTACTTGTGCTTTTGTGTTGAAGAATGTTTCATTACCACAAAATAAATAATTATGTAAAGCAGTAGGCTGTATGTTCATATCAATCTATAGTTAGAGTTTGCAATTACTAGCCTACATTCATCTCAATAAAAGACTGATATCAATAAGGGCTACACAAAGTGGTCATAAAACCTTAAAAAATAATGAGCGAGAGAGCTATATTTTAAAGTTTAAAGACAGCTAAATTGTCTGGTAACTTCAGAAAAGTTACTGCTGATTGTTTTCTTAACCTCTTAACTTAACGGTGCATTCCTGAATCTTTCATGGCCACCAAAATGTTTTGTTGTAGGTTTTAAATATCTGAACACACAATATATTAAGAAAAAAAGAACATTTGCTTTTAAACAACAACCAAAACCATTTTGTTTAGAAAGCAACATTTTAAGCAAAAGGCCGAGAAAGTTGTGTTCTTGACTAATACCTCAATGTGCGTGTGAAATGATTCTATTTTCTCGATCTCCAGTTGGAAGTTCCCTCGAATTCCACCAGAGGGCCATCCACCTCAGACTGTGTTGTGTGTGCATGTTACACTCCTATTATGAAGTTTGTCTTTCATTACGTCTATGTTCCCTTGTGTCTCTCACCATCATTAGTTCTGCCCCCTTGTTTTCTCGTTATGTCGTCTATTTAAAGAATGTTCGTTGTGCAGGTAGCTGCCAAGCATGTGGGGGGAAAAGTCAGAGTTGCAACTCGCATTTTCAAGTTATAAGTAATTCAGCTGTGCGATATAAAGTCACAATTCCAACATTTTTCTTCAGAATTGTGAGATGTAAACTCTAGGGATGTGCCGAACGGAGCTTCTGAAGCAGTGAGGCTTTTACAACAAACTGCGTTGATGCTTCGAAGCTTTTGAGACAGCGCTCTTCTTCGCCATCTGGTGGCCAATAAAAACTACTACATCAACTGTGTCATATAGATGATTTGTTCATTTGATGTCATTCTAAGGTTTATTTGTATATTTAATAAACACAGATGTCATTAGAACGATAGTGTTGCACGTGTGTGCAGTGACACGGTTTTCAAATGTCATTGTTTTTGCACAGTACAATGGCAATAAAGACTTTCTGTGCTTCATGTGTAATCACATATAATTTGTCTTTTCGCTTCTATGACAATTTATTAGGCCTGTGTGATTTTTCACTGGACCAATTTTAAATTTGTTCCTGAAAACACATCACAAACATGCACATTGTTAAAAAGCACAAATGCAACAATACAAATTCACTACTGATTTTTATTCAAGAAATTTACTTGCTCTGCTGTGCTGGAACTTACGCGGCTTAAGCAATAAAACACCTCAGAAAATCTACAATTAATAATAATAAAAGAACGTTCATACAGGCATGACATTGAATATAAAGATTATATTGATATGGATAGCGGGTATGGGACAGCACACTCGACGCGCTTTGTGTTTGAGTCCGGCATGACGTGTCAGTGAGATAACGTAGCTTCATTTCAAGCCATGGTTGTCGGTCTACCCATCCCTAGTAAACTCACAATTTCAAGCTATAGAGTCAGAATTGTGAGATAAAGTCGCATTTCCAAAAAAAAAAAAAAAAAGTCTTTGACAACTGAACATGCTTTGGACCTGAACATAAGGTACTTAATGTGATTTCAGACATATGTTTCTTGTATGACGGAGTAGAGAACATGATTGAGTGAAACTTTTCCCACATGAAGAGCAGTGAAACGGCTTCTCTCCAGTGTGGGTTCTCTCATGTCTTTTCCAAGATCCAGAATGACTGAAACTCTTGTTACATGTTACACACTTGTAAGGTTGTTCTCCAGTGTGAATTCTCTGGTGTAAATCGAGTTCGGAATTTCTGGTGAAGGTCTTGCCACAATCAAAGCACATATAATTCTTCACACTGTGTCTTGTCTGGTGTTTTTTTAAATATATCAGGTCACAGAAACTCTTTCCACACAAAGCACACATGTGAAGCTTCTCTTCTTTATGAACTGCCAGGTGGTTCTTCAGGTGGTTTGCCTGAAAAAAGCTTTTTTCACACTGATCACAGGTATAGGGTCTTATTCCAGAATGATAATTCAGATGTTTTTTTAAATTGCTTAAATCTGCAAAACTCTTCCAACAATGGTCACAAGTATATGGTTTCTCTCCAGTGTGGATCCTCATGTGTCCAGTAAGGCTCGTTTTCTTTGTGAAACTCTTCCCACATTGATCACATGTGTAAGGCTTAACTCCACTATGACTTTTCAAGTGAACTCTTAAAACTTTTTTGTACGCAAAACTCTTCCTGCACTGAACACACTTAAAAGGCCTCTCTCCAGTGTGGATTCTCATGTGATCCGTCAAGGCATTGTTTTGAGTGAAACTCCTCCCGCATTGATCACATGTGTATGGTTTTTCTCCAGTGTGGATTATCATGTGTACAGTAAGGCTTATTTGCGTTGCGAGACTCTTCCCGCACTGATCACAAGTGTATGGTTTCTCTCCAGTGCAGGTTTTCATGCGTTCCTTAAGGTGTCCTTTAAGTTGTTCCTGCTCTGCATCACTCAGATCTTCACTCTCCTCGCTCTCTTCCATCAGATCTAACTTGAAAAGAAAGACAATCTAATATAACATTGATATTAAAGCTATTTAATAATGCCATAACTGACATGAACACGAACATGGTTTGCGTACAATTAACAACATATTATTAACTGCTTGATAAATTCATCAGGCCAAAGGCCTAATATAGACAACCCTGTATAATTCACTCCTAATTTCCTGAATCATTTCCTGGTTAAAACATATAAGATTAAATTAAAATGTAAGGTCCAGCCCTGGCCCAAAGATCGGAATCCAAGTTAAAGTATTCCAGCGGTCCCCCCAGGGTGTTTTTTTTTAGGTGACTGTTATGTAGAACGTTCGCCTTTACTGTTTCCATGGTGACTCGTGTGTCATACCGCACAATAACACTGTAAGACAGATGGATCAATTTGGTTTTCCCTATTTTATTTTAAATATTCACAATCTTGTTTATGGTGTCATGAACAATCTGATATTCTGATTCACAGATATATGTAAATGAGTGTGTTTCGTTTATACACCTTTATAAATGAACTTGATCTTGATCTGTAACATGAGATGGCTGACGGCTGAAAATGTTTGTTCACGCTGGAGTTCAGAAAGTCCCGTCAGTTAGATTTACAGCACGTAAATTCCTCAATTTCTCCCGAAATATGTATAAGTGGCTGGTGAACTGAGTGAAAAATAGAGTGAACTTTATAGTTACTTACATTATGTGTATCTGATATGATTAAAACGCATCGGCAAATTAAATTAGAATGGGTTGCTATTATTGCTTCCATTGACATCTTTGTGTATTTTACAAGCTCTAAATGTATTGTTTCAGTAGTGCTTATGTGTATTTTAATGTCTGAAGCCAAAAATATGGATTATGGGGTTAAGAACACTGTATAGTTGTGATAATATGACAAGTGCACGTCTCTCTCTGGCTCAGTGACAGCAAACGCGTGAAAGCTCAGTTTGAATTTGGCAGTTATGCAACGTCACCGAACGTTCTAAATCCCATACGTGGGACTGTACTCCCAGGGGCACGGAAATAAAAATCCCATATGTGGGACTGTACCGCTCAACAGGTTAATAATGGATCACAGATGTACATAGTGTAGTTTATCAGAGTGAATCAGACACTGAAACATGAGGAGCCAAATTCCACAAAGAGGCCCAAACATTAACACAAAGGAACAATTATTGAGAATCCCAATTCAGGAAGGGGATAACTAAGATAATGGTCAAAGACACAGAACACCATTATCATTATTATAATTAAATGGGTAAAATAATTAAAGATTTTGTTGGAAGGATATCCATCCCACAAATTTATGTAAGTTAAGTTTTGACTGCCGTGTCTCTAAGGCTGCACCGCATTCAACTTCAAACAGTCCGCGACTCACTCTCCTTCAGCCACCGCTCAATAATCCGCCCTGCCAAGGCTTCAATGACAACTGACTTCCAGCCAAACCCCTTTCTGCAGTGAGGACCACAGAAGGAATCCCGTAGCACAAAGGCAGCGCAAGTATAAACCTCCAGTTTATCCAATAAAGCCATATTTATAATGGAAAAGGGAAGTATATTGTGTTTTGTGCTTTTAAGCTAATGTCTTAAACTGCCAATCTTGTTAACTGTGTTTACACAATAATTTGGATTTTAATATTCAGCGCCCAACTCTGTGATCCACCGTAAAACAGCAATTTTGTTCAAATTCCCAATAGAATCTTAGTGAAGTTTTTGCAAATAAACTAATTTCGAGTAGGAGCGTGGTCGATTAATCACAGCTGGCACCTCATCACCTAATCAATCTCCTCATTACACCTGCCCAATCAAATCCCCTTCTACCCACTATAAATAGCCCGTCCTTTTTCCTTCCACAACCAGCCTAAATTCAGAATTAAATTCAGTTTCAATTAAAAATCAAATACACTTCACGGGTTGCTTAAAGATTTAGTAAAGGAATGCATACTTGACCTTTTAGAAAATGAATAGTGCAGAGTATAAGAGTTCACACCACACTACGGGCTTCTGGCTACAGAGTTGCCCCAACTGATTTGCAACTTTCCCTTAAATATCCAGACAGACAAGAAGATTTTGAGATCAGTTGTAAAATCATAAAAGATCCATTGGCTTTCACTCCGGGTGGCACCTGGCTGAGATGGATAAACATTCAAACATAGCCTTAAGGGGGAGAACACACCCCTTCTTAGCAGGATCTTAAAAATGATACCAAACATGAAATGGAGAAAGAACTGATTCACAAGGCACATGGTATATAATGCCTTATACTTAATGAACTTTGAGTAAGCCCTTTTGGGCAAAGGGGAGTGGCAGAGATGGCAGGGGGTAGAGGGGCACTCGTTTTGAAATCCTTTGGTTTCTTTGAAGAAATCTTTCTCAGATTAGTTTTGATAAAGATAGAGATGATTTGCACAAAGTGTGCAAAAAAAGCACTGTTTTAAATGTATTTATTTTACTTGGTGACAGATATTATTTGCTGCTTAGCATTGTAGCAATTATAAAAATATATTAAATATATCATAAAAGTATATGATAATTTTTCTCAAAATAAAGATGTAACTCAATGCACGCTCTGAACATCTGATTAAAAACCAAGGGTCTGCAAAGGATTCAAAGCTTCATGAAGCATTGTTTGAAAAATCACCCATCCCATTCAGTTTCTGAATTGTAAAATGTATTGTGGTGGGTTCATAATTTTAGCAATTTGGTTGCACACATTTGAAACAGTAATGAAATCAGTGTAAAATAAAAAGTTCATAATATTTAGCCTGACCTTCTGATGTTCACAATGAATATAAATGTTTGCTCCTTTTACTGATCCTTTGCTTGGAAAAAAATGCAGTCTGTAGTGCATTATTATTATTTTTATTTCACACCTTTTAAAGCTTTAGAGCACTAGATCTAGCTGAAGTTTTATAACCTTAATGTTATTTAGTATCATAAATGAAGAATCAAGATTAACACCAACCTCTTTGTTCTTCAGGATCTTCGTGCTCCATTCTGCAGGGCTCTGGATCACTCATGTTCTCACTCTTTTCTTCACTTGTAGGGTGGTGGGAATATTCCAGCATTTATTAGCGAATTGCTGTGGGAGGAGCTTCACTGGTGAGTTGATGTGGGAGGAGCTTCACAAACATTACTGTGTATTAGGAAAATCTGCTAAAAACCTAAATTCGTTTCTGAATCAGTTGCACACATGCAGTTTAAGCATTTATATATTTGTGCCTATTTTAACCTTTTACTATTTTGTATTCTTTTACAATCTGTATGAACAATTAAAAACAAATGTAGAAAAATACACATAAATACCACAATTAAAATGTATATATAAAATAAAAATAAATAAATAATGGTGTTTACATCTTTCTTGTTTTTATATGAAATATGTTTGATCACAGAATATAAAGAAATAATTTTTTTTTAAATTAGATTATAGATTAATTTGGTATATGACAAGTCACATAATTGTTGGTCTCAGTGTGACACCAATAAAAGAGCTTTAACTGGCCATTTACAGGTGATCTAAAGACATCAGCTTAATGACGAGGTGAAAACAGAAACTATTGACATGCAATATAGGCATTTTAGCCTGTTTGATCTCACTTTCTTATTATTCTCACTTTATGTGTTTGTGGTAGAATCAGAATATATATATTTTTAAATAGTTTTTCGTATTCCTTTCTGTTTTATTAACTGTGACATGTAAATAACAATAGCAGCATATGTCTATTTATTAACTGAAATATAGATTTATTAGATTTGATATTGGATTTTAATGTCTGAGAGATCTGATCTGATAATTATCCAGTCTGTCTGGAATGACAGGACAAACTGAATCCAGAAGAACTGTGGCAACGTCTCCAAGATGAAGCAGTTTTACCAAAAGATAATAACAAATATTTAGTAAAGTAATAACACATATTCATTTGCTTTATGCCTAGTTCAGACTGCACGATTTTAGCCCCGATTTTGACTCAGAGACAGGTTTTGAGAAAATGCTGACAAATGCCTGAAATCACAGGCAAATCAGTGCTCATTCACGACAGTGACAATAACACAGTGTAACTATCAAAGACGCGATCTGAGAGAATCGCAGACACCCGTGATATATTTGGCATGCTAAATATATGGACCTGTCGGAGATTCAAAATCTTGCTGTGTGTCTGTGCTCTGACTGAATAACGTTGGAGATTATCTGCAGCCAATGAGAGATTTTGGGGGAGGAGTTACAAAGTAATAGAAGATAAAAATATTCTTCTCCATAATCTTCTTCTTGTTGCAAATGAGCGCACATGCAATGTGTATGGCAAGCTTCTTTTGCTTGCTATTATTTTTAATAATACTCTTTAATAAGTCTTTTAGTGAAGTTTTTGCAAATAAACTAATTTCGAGTAGGAGCGCGGTCGATTAATCACAGCTGGCACTGCACCCCCTTATCAATCTCCTCATTACACCTGCCCAATCAAATCCCCTTATACCCACTATAAATAGCCCGTCCTTGTTCCTTCCACAACCAGCCTTTTACGCATTCTTCGGGATCGCACGACTGAAGACACATTCTCTCCACGCTACCTCCAC
>JAUMHG010034945.1:0-10187 GCA_032359395.1 Enteromius anoplus
TTTCACCGATGTTCAGTCGAGATCGCAAAATTAATTTAAATGTAATAAGCTTGATAATAAATGATTTATCGTTTAAAGGATAACTTATTTTCAAATGTTTGAAAACTGTCACGATACAACGACACTTTGTCGGTGTTCAACTTTGCACAGACCGACATCACGCAAGGGTCACGCGATCTTGTCACCGAATACTACAAAAAAAAAGAGTGTACATAGACATCACACCATGTAGTCACGCAATCACACTTCTGGAAACCCAGCAAGTTTCGGCTCAATCAGCCCAAACTACTTATTTGACAACATTGAAAAATATAATTATCTGTATTAATTATTCTAATTTCATCAATATAATTAGTTACAGGATTCATATAAATAATTAAGTTCTTTGAAACTTGCTTAAATACATTTCTTCTATTATAACCTATATATTTGTTAATTAAACCTCTAAATACAGCTGAAACTTCAGCACCAGATACTTTAGTACGAGGATTTTGTTTCCATCTTTGTACCACCATATTTGTATGATGTATACATTCTTCTAATTCATTCTTTGTCATGGAATGTAGTTATTAAATACCATAATGCTGTGCAATCAACAACAATCAATAGTATAACATCTAAAATACCACTAGCAACAATGAAAGGATCTTTATGAACTATTGTTATATTTTTAAATAAGAATATGTTCATTATGATTATAAGTACTAGCACTACTAGTATTATACTCTGTCTATTTGATTTTTTCATTATTTAAGGGCGCTGTCTAATATTTCTTTAATAGCTCCATACTCAGGATTAATAAATCCAGTTATAATAACATCTATATTAATAATACTTATACAGAAAAATACAATAGTAGGTATTGTAAGAAATAGAAAATAACATATATGAGCATCATCAGACCAATCTGCTTTACGAGCTTTTTTATAAATCTTAAATAATATTATCATAAGAATTATTGATAATGTCAGCAATGTTAAATAAAGTACAGATTTAACCATTTGTTGTTTTACCAATAATGCATAAACATGTTCACTGCCTACTTTAAGTGATGCAGATAATGCACCAATACCCGATTTAATATCAGAGTATATTTCTTTAAATGTTAATGATGCGCTATCTGGTATTACAGAATCAACGAGCTCTTCAGTTTTCTGGAGAGTAGTATCTATTTGTGTTGTTGCAAATGTAGCACATGATAATAAAAATACACTACTTAATAATATTAATTTTTTCATAGTTTTTAATTGTTTTAAATTGTTTTTTAATTGTTGTTTTCATTTATTACCATAGGGTCAGATGCTTCTGGTCCCCAAGCAGTTAAGATTAAATAACCACCTTTAACAGGTTGTAATACCACAGGATCTGGGATATGTTTCTTTTGTAGTTTATAACCTTCAGTAAGTTCTAAACCAGTAATATCCATATCTTTAACAGGTGCACAAATTTGTAATGTATTACCAATAACAATATTTGTAGCAAAAGTTGGATCAGTAACTATTTTACTAATATTATCTGGTAAATTTTTATAACCAAATATATTTTTTCTATCATGACCGTAAAATCTAACACCATCATTTGATTGAAAAGCATAATCTTTACTACCTATTTTGTATATGTGATAATATCCAAACTCTGTAGTTTTTTTTATTTCAGCATCTTCAAAAACTAATCCTTCTAAAGAAATTAACATATTTTTTTCTGCTTTTTTTAACTTAAAGTTTTCAATATCTTTAAGATTCTTTTCTGGTACAAATCCTGTAAATCTACTAACTTCACCACAAACTAAATTATACTTATGACAAATTGCTTTAACTTGTTCTTCAGTAATAAATTTATTAAGTGGATAATGAAACTTATAGTAATTAACAAGTTCAATTTGTTCTTTACTTAAAGCTGATTGTTGTAGTAATGGTTTTAATTCAATTACTTGACCAACCTTATTAAATCCCAAAGCTTCTAATCTTGATACTTTATCAGTATCTTTTGATTCTGCTTCTTTGATAATAGATTTAGCTTGTAGTAATAATTTTTCAGCAGCTGTATTAAATTCATTATGAATTTCTAATACATCTTTAGGATAACTGCTGATTACAGCTTGTGCTAAGCTGGCATCAATTACCAATACTTCAGGTTTTTCTTTCTTTTTGAATATACTTAACATGATTAATTGTTTTTAAAATTAATACTAACTTTGTTTCTCAGGTATTTTAAATTTCTCTACAGAATAATTGACTTTACCCTCATGAGGATGTTTATCAATTAATTGTTGTAGTTCTTTTTTAAAATCCTCTGTACAATATTGCAATCTATCAATCACTTCTTGTACAATTTGTTTATCATCGTGTGACATATATTTAAAACTGTTGTTTAAATAAATCTGGTTGAAGTTCTTCTTCTTTTTCTTCGGTGTAATTTAGTATTACATCGACTTTCTCAATAAGGTTATGTAATGATTGACTATACTTCTTTTTGTTCCTGTTATACAATATATCTAATGACATATCATATAGGTTAATAGGCATATCAACATACATTAATTCAATTGCTTCCTTACGTTTACCTTTTTTTAGTAAATCATAAGTTTTTTGATAATAGTCTTTGATTTTATCAAAACTATCATCTTTCTTAATCTTACGATTAGAGGCTACTTTCTTAGGAGATTTTGATATCTTCATATTTTCCTCTAGATAAATCATGAGCAATTGAATGACCCATTTGGTGTAATTCGTATTCTGTTTTCTTCTCTACTGATTTCTCAGATAAATTAATGATTTGTTTACACTTATCATTATAAATGATTGTTAATGTCATATTTTAAATTATTTAGATTTGTTAAAAACACTTATAATCATATCTGCCATTCTTGTGGCATCTCTTAATCTTCTCTCATTCTTGTTAGAAACAATACGTTTAATATTCTCTCTTTCATGAATCTTTAATAAAGGGTCAATCTGGTCTAACCAATATCTTTTTGTATGACCAAACCAAGGTTTCTTTGATTTAGTTAATGCATCTTTAACAGCATACAATTGTTTTTGGTCTAAATCAGTTATTTTAATTGGTTTTTTATCCCAATACCATACAGGTTCTTGACTTTTATTCATATAAAATTTTTTAGTTAGTAAGGTAAACTGTCTGTAATAGTATCATCATATAATACAGATTTTACTGATTATTTAACAGTCTTTAATGGATATTCCTTTAATACTTCATCAAACTTATCATTTACATCTTGATATTCTTGTAAAGTAGAACTATTTTTCATATCATTTATATTGAACATGTGAATATTCGTATTAAATTCTTTATCATGATGAGGATAAGCAATTCTTCTATTAACATTTTCTCTTGAATCTATTGAATAGTAAAAGTTATTTTCTTTATACTGATTAATCCATCTTACTTTTTCTTCAGTGTCAAGTTTAAAATAAAACTTTTCAGGTAATACATATGAAGAATCTACTGCTTTTAGTAGCTCAACATTACTCTTTTTATCTTTATATTCCTTAAACTCAACTAATGCTGATTTAACTTCAGGTTTATCAAGGAATGTATCTAATACTTCTTCAATTTCTTTTAAATCAAATAAATCTTTACTTGTATTTGTAGAAATAGATTGTTCAGTATCTAATTTAAATAATTCAATTTTTTCACTTAATCTATGTTTAATTTTAGTAAATGTTGCTAAAGTATTTAAAGTAACAATATCTTCATCTTTTAAATATCTAGAATCATTAATATCAATAGCAATATCACCTGTATTAAAATTATAAATAAACTTTCTAATCGTAATATGTCTATTATTAGATATTTCATCACCAACAGATAATATTACACCTGAATTAGGCTCTTTTTCTTTATATAGATATATAGTATTTATTAAGTACATACCATCTTTAACTGAACCTTTATTATCGTTTAAATAGTTATTAATAGTATAATCTCTTCTTATACTACTTAAATGAGATATTAAAGGTTTTAAATTTTCATCAACATCTCGAGGAATATGTATATTCTGAAATGTATAGTTAAATGCTAATATTTTATATTTTATCATATTTTTTAAAATGTTTTTTAATTGTACAAATGTATTATTGGAGTATAGCTTTGACACTATACTCCTTTAATACTAACTAACCTAAAACTACGTACATGAAACATAGTGGGGTAAATATGGGAATCGAACCCATGACCCTCCCATTTGTAGTGGGATACTCTACCTGCTGAGCTAACTTACCCTCAATAACTTAGTATTCCTACTAAGCTATTGCTTTTGATTTCTGCTCACTTGCGCTAACAGTATCAGTAATTTTATCGTAAGAAGCTAATCTTACATCAGATTTTGTTAAATCTTTTGTAAAATACTCATTACGATACACTGGTGCACCACCAGAAGTAATAGTATTGAATTCTCCTTCAATAGCTTTACCTTGTGCATCTCTTTTTGGAGCTTGTAAAGGGCGTTGTGAATCATAAGATTTCTCCAAACTGTCCTCACGAACAATATGACCATCTTGTTTAGCACCTGCCGTTAATACTCCTGCAGCCATTGCAGCTTCAGCAGCTGCTGTTGACATGCTGATTAAAACGCTACGTTTTTTCATACCACCATTGTATGCAAAACCAAGGTCTAGTTCTGCACTTTCAACGCGGATATATCCAAAAGGATTACCGTTTTTATCTAATTTTTGTTTCCCGTTAGCATCTAATGCTGGAGTGAATACTTTACCTGATTTAGGATTTGCTGTGATTGTTACTTGTTTTGACATGATTTCTAAGATTTAATTGTTTATAAAATTATTTAATTGTTTTTTGTTAATATACAATAGGTATATCAGCTAATTAAAGTAATCATAGTAGTTATGCTCTAATAAGAGTAATAATAATCTTAACATTAGTTAAGCGATGTAAATACATACAATAGAGGCTTACTAACTACTAATATACTTTTAATATCTATTTACTACCAATTTGTAGTATTTGTTCTTGAGCTTTGTTATAATTAGCTTTATCTGTTGGTGGTATAAACATTTCACGTTTATTATTCTTCCAATAGTATAACCTAGGATATCTAGGTACAGCTAATGATTCTGAGTTTTCATAGAATTGTGACCATGAAAATAAATTCTCTAATTTTTTTACTTCTTCCCTTCTAATTATCATCTTTCTTTTGTTTTATAAGTATAGGGCTTTTTACACCCTATACTCGATTAATTTACTTTTAAATATAATGCACCATAATTATAGTTAATAGTATTATTTGTTTGAAATAAATAGGTTAAACTATCATTTCTTATAAAATAATGACCATTAATAGCTGAATTAGGATTATTACTATTCAATAACTGATTATTTATTAAATACTGATTACAACAACCTGCATAAGTAGCACTTATTATTCCTCCCCATGTTACACCATATGTATGTGGAGAAGTTGTTGTTAAATTATTAGCTGTTACTCTAATAGTATCAACATAATTTGAATTTGGATAAATGATAGAATCTAATACAAATATTTGTGTAAATTCATCAATTACTGGTGTAGGTTCTACCACAATAGGGTCTTTATCCTTATTACAAGACATTAGTATAATACCTAGTACTATACTAATAAAAAACATAATCTTTCTCATAGTTATTTATTTATATAATAGTCAAACTGATTAATTTTTGGATCATAATATATACCTCCAGCATTTATCAAATCTGTTTTATCAGATTCAATAAGATTAACTGCAAACATATACTTTACTTTAGCTTTATTCTTTGTAGTAGTATTAAAGTAAATAAATTTAGGCTGACAACCTGGATAATAGAATATAATCCTATATTTATGGTCATATGCTAAATCTACTTTAAAACCTTTAGAACATTGCCATTCTATTTTATCATTATTCTCATCTACTATTTTAATAATAAACTGAGCACTATCTTTATGTACTTGCTTGTTATTCTTTAACATAGTACAATCAATAGTTAATGATTCTTGTGCTAATGCTTTATTACACAAAGCTAATGCCATTAATAATCCAAATAGGATATATAATGATTGTTTAAATGATTTTGTCATGATTATTTTGTTTTAAGTTTTTATAGTTATATAATAAAGTGCTTGACTCACACTTAATGAGATTAGAAGTAGCCAATTCTAATACAGAGATTAACATCATACCTAAAGCATTCAGCCTTTTACAGATTACAAGACGTTACTCTGAACATTGGACGATGGTAAACCACCGATACTAGTTACGAACGAAAAGTTGCAATAGGTACTATTTAAGTATTTTAATTAACAAATAGTTTTCTGTAAGTATTTTGTTGAAAGGCTAAAAACTTAACAGTTTGTCTATTTATTATTTTAAACTCTCTAATATTTCTATATCCTGAGAGTTCATGTAGTATTTCTTTCATGTATAATAGTTTTATAAAGTTAGTAACCAGTATAATATGCCACCAATGGCGAATAAACATATACAAACAATTAGCATTAATGCTATAATAGCATCATCTAAGTCTTTAAAGTCATCATTTGGATTTTCATTTGGTATCATGATATTTAGTATTTAAAGTTAATAATTTAATGAGTATGCAAAAACCTGGTAATATATATTTGCTTTTATCAGGACTCATTAATGCGCTGACTCTGCCAGCTTCTTTCTAATTACACTACTACCATTACACAAGTAATCTGAAGTTAATCAGCTATCTCTATCCAATGGTGTAAGTTAGCACTAAGTTTACTATACGTTATTACTGTTTCAAGTAATATTCAACTAAATCCCTGCTACATCGAACAGATAGAATGTAATTAATTATTATCAATTGACATTTTAATAAGGTCTTTAACCTCATCATAATACATTTGTTCTGCTTCTTTAAATGAATAACCTAGATCCATTAAATGTTGTATTGTTTCATTCATTTTGGTTAGTTTTAATTGTTTATAATTATTCACCCTCTGCACTCAATTTTAACCTATGTTTAATTAATAGGAAGTCTTTATCTTTATATGATATTTAAAATTGCATATCCTTGGGAAATATGTTATGGTGCATTAAAAAATTACCTTACTATACGAGTGTAAGGTAATTTTACAGTCAATTGTTTTAATTTTTATTAATGGATAATTTTGTACTAGCTATTATATAAACCGTGGAGGTACAATAATTCTATTTACAAATCCAGAACTTAAATTATATTTCTGGACATCATACTTATGATTATAGAATATTGTAATAACTCTACAAGTATATATTAATATTAATACACCTAGTGCAATTAGTATTGAATACATATATTATAGTTTTAAAGGTTAATAATAAGTTAATAATGTAATCTATTTCCATTTTAAATTACTTACTTCATATTTAACAGAATTTCCAATCTTGTTAAATACTTGGATTATACTTTGGACAGTATAATGAAAACTTTCTATTTTTAATAAGTATAACTCTCACAAGGTTGCGCCTTGTTAAATTCCACTAGATTGCGATTTTTGGGAAATGAGAGTTAATGTGAATAATATCTTCAAAATAGTTTACAAAGGTTCAATACAATTAAGTATATATTACCAACCAAATCTTACTTGAACATACCTCCAAACAGGTATTAAAATATCCCTCATTCCTACTTTAGGATTAGATGAGTTCTTAAGATTTACCAAGCTCTTTGCAGAGGTTTGGTGCAGAATTCATAATTTTATTTGAGTTTCATGTGAATAAATTGAACTAATTAGTATAAGTTAACTGCATTGATTACTTAGAATACGCTACAATCTAAAACCTTTTTAAGGACTCTTTATAGTTATTGGGATTTAAACTATACTAATTGGTTCAATAAATATTTCTCTAAATAGTTGTTCAGGGTCATTTTTCCAATAACCTTGTGATTCAACTATATTTTTAATGTATTCTACACATTCACCAAATGTACCAAAGAATACATCTTCTTCTTTGTATTTTCTATCTGGTTTAGTGTTTTCTGTTTTTAAACTGTATGATGAGTTCTTACAAACAGAAGTTTTAATACTTGCTTCATTATTTTCATT
Source organism: Enteromius anoplus (assembly GCA_032359395.1). Lineage (NCBI taxonomy): Eukaryota > Metazoa > Chordata > Actinopteri > Cypriniformes > Cyprinidae > Enteromius > Enteromius anoplus. Next base: position 8,051 of record JAUMHG010034945.1, read on the forward strand.
TATTAAGCATCTAATTTGTATAGAATAACTATCTTTAGTTTCTCTACCAACATTAAATGCGATTGCTTCATCTTTATAAAGATAAACATCATTTTTAGGATAATATGACATATTTAATTTGGTTTAGATGGTTAATATTAATGTGAATAAGCTAATAATTGATTAATGTTTCAAGGCTAAATAGCTATTACTTTGATTATAAAATAACCAATCTCTGCTAATCCATAGTAATATGTGCACTGACAACTTATCTCTCTTTAATCAATTAAAAGCTATGTATTATATAATAATGAATATTATGTGAATGTTTTGTGTTTGTTAGTATTTGATTGAGTTGGGTAACACCATCTCTCAAACCCTTTAAAATCAATCATTTCAGAGGATTTGTATTAAAAAAAGTACATAAACTTATCTACTAAGTGATGTACAAGTACTATACCAGTGCTATACCACCTATAGTACTACTAAGTATAGCTAGTGAACAGTCAAAGGTGTAACACTAAACTATACTATAGTACTATCAATATGATGGGTAGCATCATAATACATTTAGACCATTTAAACTTGTAGTATTGGTTATCCAGTTGTTACTTGGGCTACATTAATCAGCATATTAAACTGAACAGTTATATTAGGTCTATAGACTTATCTAATCATTTGATTAGCATAGAAGTCATAAAGTTCAAATTCTCTTCCGTACATGGCTAATAGGTTTTAAAAGGTTCATAATTTGTACTTGACACAATAAAAATGGTACACCTATTTAAGGTGTAACCATTTAAGCTGTACTACTTCCCCATCAGGGTTCTCAAAAGGACGCTCAACTACATGGAAGTTATCTTCAATGTGTTGTGCAGATACCTCCATGTCCTTAGCTAATTGCTTAGAACCTGAGATGTAATAAGTTTCCTTCTTAACCTTAGTGCCAAAGATTTTGTCTTCAACAACAGTTTTACGTTGTAACTTAGTTACGAAAGTTTTACCTTGGTTAGAAGGATTTGATTGGATAACAATGAATGGCTTTTTCATGATATGTGGTTTTTAAGTTAGTTTTAGGTTAAGTTGGTGTCAAAAAGTAAAACACTTTCCAACTAACATTAGGTAGGGGAGGTGTTCAAAGGTAGCCCCAACTCTTAACACACACAAAAAATTTTACAAAAAATTTAAAAAATAAGTTGTACACATCAAATAATCTTACTACCTTTGCATAAAATATTACTAAAAGCTATATATTAATACAGAAAGATGAAAAATAAGAGATTTGAACCAAAAGCCAGTGACTCTTGGATATTACAGAAAGCTAAACATAGAAGTTATATGTTAAAAACTATATCTGAATATAAAGAAGTAAAGCCAAAATTAGAAGAGAATATCAAGTTAGTTAAGATTATAAAATGGTATAAGCCTTGGACATGGATAAAATAGATAAACATAAGCATCTAGTAAAGATGTTAGCTAAGATGTCTGATGATTTAGTTAAGAGTGCATTAAATAATCTGATAGATAAACAGATGATTGGTATTAGAGAGTATAAACAGATTTTAAAGAAAATACAAAAACATAGAGAAGATGAGCAGAAGTAAAACAATTAGTAATACATATTTTGATGATGAAGTAATAGGTAGATTGCCTAATGGTGATTTAATATTAAAGATGGGTGTTAAACGTAAGTCATACACTAAGTTAGATTTAGACTTAAGTTCAGATAGTCAGATTAACTATGACTTATTAGAGAGAATAACAATAATGAATAAACTTAAAGCTAACAGAGATGTTGACTGTGATGATAAAGTAGATAATTGGGATACAGAATAATGGAAGATAAATATTATACACCAGAGTTAGAAGAGTTTCATATAGGATTTGAATATGAATGGTTAAATGAGAATAATGATTGGATTAAAGAAAGTTCTCCAATAGAGATATCAAAAGATGGTTTTGATGAACAAACTTTTGGGTTAAGAGTTAAATACTTAGATAAAGAAGATATAGAGAGTTTGGGATTCACAAAATATATGAATTATAGCAATCTTTATACATTGAGAATGAATAATATTGATTATCACTTGATAGTATTAGATAATAAGTTTGGGGAACATAAGTATGAAATAAGACCCACCAATGCATCAAACTTTTA
>JAUMHG010034946.1:0-10183 GCA_032359395.1 Enteromius anoplus
ACAGTTTACATTTATTGTTTGTATATAAATACAAACACATGTATATATATATATATATATATATATATATATATATAAATATAATGTAAAATATGAATATATAAATGTAAAAATTTTCAAAATTCATTTATTTTGGATGCACTTAATCGCATTTTAGTAAAAGATTGGAGTAATATTTATTGATTATTATTATTATTATTATTATTTTTAATTGCAATTTTATTTATACTTTAAATAATAATATTTATTATATAACTATTTTAGGCATAACAAATGTTTTATTTTAATAAGTGAATAAGTGAACCTGTGAATAATAATAATAATAATAATATTGATAATAACAAGATGTACTATGATGTTACTAGTAATTTATATTTATTATTATTATTTAAAAAATATATATAGTTATCATTTTTTTGACTTGCCAAAACAACAGCGAGCAGTTTTTTTGAAAGCTCTATGAATAACACCAGACAGACAGATCACAATATGAGCACTGCCTCTGGTGGAAGTCATAACCGGACTGCTGCAGATGCTGTATTTGTGTTGTGTAACAGCAGAGGAAGCTGCTGATACTTTCAGCATCCAGGCCCAGAGTGACCTAAAAATCTTACATAACATAACAAGACTAACCCTATAAAGCACCCCAATGAAACTCCTGGATTCAACAGTAGTCTCATGGGATAAATGCTAATACAGGTGAAAAATCAAATTGCTTGCATGAGCAGCTGATGGACTATTACAAATGTATTATAAATACATGCAATATGCAAATTGATGATTATGCAGTACCTGGTAAAGCTTGATGATGTGAGGATGGTCCAGCAACTTCATGATTTCTACTTCCCTGTAGATCTTCTCCAGGTTTACAGCATCAAGCTGGGTCTTGTCTATGATCTTAATAGCCACCTGCAATTCAGGTGTACTGAGCTTTTGTTATTCATTATTTACAGTTAACAGAAAAATACATTTATTTATCCACTGAGCTGCACTGCAAAAATAAACAACAACACAATGAAACCATAATAAGTCACCTTTCTAAACATCAAAAGGTATGCCATCTTTATATAGAACTTTATAATTGTAATAAAGAAATTAAATATTGCTCACAGATTACTTCCTTCCTCATGTCTTGCTTTACAGCACCTCTTAAAATTATGCAACTGCAACAGAATATATACAGCTGTTCCACGTTTGCTTCTAAGTGAGAAATGGTGGGAAGCTGCATAACTTGTTTGGTTTTATCGGAGCTGATCTTGACTGCAGCTCTTAGTCACTCTACAACTCTACAACAAAGTTCAGAGAGTAAACTGGCCTTTTTCACAGTACAAAAACAACATAATACTAATCCAAACTGATGACAGAGAAACAAAGGGCAGATTCAGCTAGTGCCTGTTATTTAAATAAAATACACACTACGCAATGCCCAATCTAAGTTCTTTATCTAGATAAACAACAATCTGAACATGTAAAAAAATGTTTCCACTTACAATTTGCCACTGTGTCCTAGATATCAAAGGTCAGTGTTGTTGGTTTTGTTTTGATGTACCATGCTATTCAAAAATAGTTTCATGTTTCTTTTTGCGTTTAAAATTTAAATACAAAACACAAAGTCAAAATGTTTAAATGGTACATTTAAAAGATTTACTTCTTAAAATGATTACATGTTATCATGTGTAGTTTGGTAGTAAAGAAATCATTTCGTTTTTTAATAAATATTAATATTTTTAATAATTAAATTTCGTTATGGCAAATCAAAGTCAGTACAGTGATACCAACACGAAGAAATCCATAATTAGGGAGTTTTCTTTATTAGTTAAATTTCACATACATTATTTTGTCTTTTTTATTGCAAGCCACACTTTGTTTTCCAAGTCAGATGGAGTAATCTTAAGAAAATAAAATAATTAAATAAAATCATTATATATGTGTATATTCCATATATGAACTAACCAATTCACTTGCACACTGAATATTTTTTTTTATTGTTTTATATTTACTTTTTTATTATATTTATATTTACCTTTATTTATTATTTTTGGTTGGTTCCACCACGTGACAGAGTAAAAGTCATTACACTTTTGTGCAAAACTGTATAAACGCTTTTCAAAAATGTATAAAACAGCGACAAGACAATGTTATATATATTACAATACATCAGCACGTGCTTTTAACTGCATTTTAAAGACGTTTCTATTTTTCACCTCGCATTTAACATTTGTCACAGACTCAAAATACAACTTCCAAATATTTAGGGTTATCATTTTCTATAGATTCTCTTTGAATGCTAAAAGTGAAAATGTAAGTTTTTGCACAAGCTCGTGTACACTGAAAATACACTAGTGTGTGAATGAGCGTGTGTGTGTGTGTTTGATACTCACCTCAGATTTCGTGATACGATGTCTCGCCAGCTTCACAACTGCAAAATTGCCTTTTCCCAGCGTGCGCTCAATATCATAAAATCCCACGCGAACCGGAGCCCGCTGCGACGGCTTTTGGTCCTGAGCGGCCATGACCATACTTTTCTAGTGAACTACTAGATAAAGAGGTGTGTGGATGATTTTGCCCACCTGATCATACAAAGCAATTCAAGTGGCGGGTATGATTTTGTTTCTAATGAGAAAGCTAAAATGCAAATGGGGAATATGGGTGCCAAGGGCTCCTGCACATGTCTTCGTTTCCAGATAAGGGCTCTACATGACTGAAATGAGAGCGAATTCCACTCTGATGCTCGGCATGAGGAATGATGTTCTGGCGCTCGACATGCATTGACGTCAGTGCTGAAGGGATTTTATAAAGGGGCGGATCTCACAAAGCAGCTTCAACGTCCGCGACCAGCATGTCACCAAGACAACCTAATCCACTGCGTACGTCAATCAGCGGCTATTGCAATCTCTACAAACACTTTCAACTCCGTTGCTTTACATCTGACCTTCGAAAACCCAAATGCATTTAGTTGTTTAAAATCACTGAAAAGATCATGCACGCGACAAGACACCACAAGTAAATATAAGTAGGTTTTTTATGCATTTGCGCGGCATGCATCTCTCATACACGACTGATTTTGCTCAATGCGTGAAAAATAGCAAGAAAGAAATCAGGCATAGATAGCGAGAGCTCGCTCTCTGTGCTGGAAACGCAGCTGCCATCATTGCTTCATATTTTGTATTTAATTATTTTTTTTAATTTAGGACTGCAGTGTGGAACCAAAAGCAACCCTAAAAACATAATAATAATAATAATATTAATGCATGTTGTTATAATTATTATTATCCACTACGGTTGTTTTCTGTTTTGTGTCCAAAACGTTGACTAGTCAATGCCCAAATGCATATGAAGATAATATTGTCTATATCAAATGGCTTTGCAATATTTTACAACTGTTTTTACGCATTAAATATTGCTATTTGAAGGGACTACTTTATATCAAGTTATTAACTTTTTCAAATAAATTAAATATATTTATTTTAAAATGCATATAATTGAGTATTTTATAAACAAATATTTGTACATTTAGGCTGTTTAAACATCTGTAGATCTGTACAGAGCTCCCAGGGCTCTGAGCATGTTGTCAGAGAGCGACCCCTGCTGTCAAAACCGCTTACTGCTGTTTTTAACCACAGAAATTTATGAGGTGATGCAGAAATACGGAAGTAAAAATATTTAGTTTCAACTTCATACATTTGTTTTTGTTTATTAAGGCTTCACATCACCGCATTCACATTCCAATATTTGCATATAAGAAACTTGAAGGATGTTTGATCATTCATTACTTCACAGAAAAAGACGGTCTGCAAGAGATTGTGACAGTGTAATTACTGAGCCCCATACAGCACATCCAGTAAAGCAGCATAACAGGGTCATGCAAACCAACCAGTGAGGGCAAACAAGGTATTTCATACCCAAGCATCTCATTCTGATTTGTTGAGCAACTTGTTTGTAACATTGTACCACCTTGAGTGTTCATCCTGCAGAATTTGCCTTTAAGATGCATTAAAAACAGCCAAGTATTACTGTAATACTGTTATAGATATTTTGTGTGTCATAGGCAAGATACATCTGATAATCATACAGAACCAACAAACCTTAGATGCACTGAAAGTCTGACTGAGAGTAAATTACTGGCAGATCTGCAGAAATCTGGGTATTAGTTTCTAATCAGAGAAAGTTATTCTAAGTTATTATAGTTTGAAAATAAAAGTAAACCTTAAAATTAGCCTACTTTAAAGTAATTATTAACTGAAACAAAATATTACAAAATACCTTAACCTTAATTGAAATTAAAATGGAAATCTGTTTTAGCTTAGCTTATTTTAATCAAAGCAACAATTATGATTTTCATTTGGTTTAAATACCTAACTAAAAGAGCAGTTATAACTAAACAAGATAAAACTATAAACTAAAACTGAAAAATTATATTGAAAAAACTAACTAATAATAATAAAATGCTAAAGCTTTAAATAGAAATGTAAAATAAATAGTGCATATTAATAAAAATTGATTGTTCAAAATACTAACAAAAAATTATATAACTAAAAAATAAAATAACACACTTTCTCATACATTCAATACATTTTGGAAGTTAAAAAAAGAGGTTACACACATCCAGGCTTCTTTTGAGTCCTAGCATCCTGATTTGATAGCCTATACTGAAATATAGATAATATTGGATATCTGGCACCAAGGACATACTTTGGTAAGACATCAACAGCTATTATCATTTTTACAGGAGAATATGCAGTTAAATTCTAATGTTCACCTTTCATATCAGTAGCCATATAATTCATCCATCCATCCCTGGTCTCTGCAATATCTCCCACTTCCCCGGCCTTGAAGCGTGTCATACAAATCGTTGGTCACAAAGCCGCTCTCAGTGCTGGCCAGTGTCACAAAACCACTTTCAGTGTCCCGGCCTGCCAAGTTGTCATAATCTCCAGGTGGAGTGTCTGGAGAAGAACCCAGGAAGGAAGTGTTCTTGATGTCAGGCCGTGTGCCGGCCAGGTCTGATTCGTGCTGCCTTCGGATGACGTTATAGACATCAGGGCTCGGGCTGTTGCATCTTTCTCCAGCGGCCCAATATCCTGGATCCTTTGGAGGGATCTCAGTTTGTTGTTTCTTCCTGCATGCATAAATTATGTTGTATGCTATCAGGTTCATCATATTTAAATTCTTCTGATCAGAAAGAGAACAGTCAAACAACACACCTCTTTGTGAACAGCTTAAAGCAGAAAACAGTCGTCGCCACAATCAACAGGAGCAGAAGTGGGATGGTTGGCAGCACAATATAAGCAATATTAAGAACGTTGTCTGAAAGACATGCAACAGGATATTGGTTAGTTTAATCAATGAAGTTCAAATTATGTTATCAGTTCAAATTATTGTTTCTATTATAATATATTTATTCCAACCTTCAGAAGTCATGCTAACATGCTGTTTTGCTGCTCTTTAAGAAAAAACAATTGTGGAAACAGTCATGTTTTTCAGGATTCTTTGGTGAATAGTAAGATCAGTTAATTTTTAATATACATGTTTTGTATCACTTTTTTTAGTTTATATTTATATTTATTTTATAATTTCTAATTATAATCACGGAATCACCACACTTAGAAAATGTTCACCCAAAGTTTTGACTTCATAACAAATAAATGAATCATAAATATGACACTAATTTTTTTGCTTAATAATTCAACACTTTGTTTATGTGAAACATACCTCAGTTAATTAAAATGTTTTAATCTCATTTGTTTGTTTTCCATATTAAATATAGGGGAAAATATTAGAATCATTCAGTGATGAGGAAAAAAAAAAATACAGAATCAGTTTGTTATTTGCTCTTCTGAAATGAATATCGGGAAATATCTAAAAAAATAAAATCTAAACTAGGAGTCTTAAGGAGTTTTTGAACGTGGCTAATTAAAACGTAACATGGCCCTAACAAGAGAGCTGTGGTATTCAAAGTCAGCTGTTTCTAAGATTTGTTGCAAGTATAAACAAATTGGCTAGGTTACAAAAGTAAAACATATAGGCAGACCAAGGAAGATCTCAAATCGTGGGATAGAAAAGTCCAAGCAATTTTTCCTGAAAATAGAAAATGCACTACGAAACAAATGAAAAACAAATGGGTGTTAACAGGAGTCAATGTGTGACAGACCTGTAAGAAACTGGCTGAATGAAATGGGATTTAAATATAGAAAAGCCAAACAAAAACCAACATTAACACCTTTATAACTCATTCATGATATGTGGTTTCATGTCGGGTATAGGAGCCGGGGAAATGGCAATCCTTATTTCAACAGTCAATGTACAAGATGTCATTTTTCAGCATGATAATGTATCGATCTGATCTGATCTGTCAACCACTCTTCAACAAAGTTGGAACCAGCTTGATAAAGTTTAGAAAGTTAAAAGTGTTTAAAGTTTTAAAAAGATTTTAACGTTTTTTTCATTAGAGAAGTCCATGCCCCAAAGAATTCAGGTCGTCATAAAAACAAGAGGAGCAACAAAGTGCTAACTGTGTGATTTGGTAGATGATTGCATATTTTTTTCTCAACAATGAACAATTTCATTCATTTAAAAAATTTGATCGTTTTTTTTTGAGGTATTAATCATATAATCAGAATGTTGAATTATTAAACAAAATTTGCAAATTATACCATCAGCATAATCATTTGAATAAAACCTTGCAACATGATACAAGAGCAGCTTTTACTTCATTAATGACGTAGCAATAGTTGTCGTAAATATTTGTATCACATATTTTGCCTTTTATTTGCATCATAGGGTTTATTTCAGGTATAGACCTTTCTCACAGAAACCGGAAATATGCAATCGCAGGGTATGCAGACTTCCTGTGTAATGTCAACACAGCAGAAAGCCGGGAATTTAAAAATGAAGAGATTCTACAAAACTTCCCTCACGGGTTTGACAAAGTTCAAGAGTCGTTGAGGAAACTCCGTAACAAACTGGATAAAGGATATAAATATTTCCACAAAGAGTTTATCCATAACTTTCAAGGTACGTAACGGGACATTCTAAAACGCTTAACGTGGCTTACGCACCTAAAACCTGATTAGGGGAACCCAAATTGCTGTCAAACCTTCCTTGTAATAATTACTAACTACTGTCAAAAGAATGAGCCCATATTCAACAGATAAAGTGAATAATATCACGTTAAGCGTTGTCTCCCCCATAAAAGTCCATTATAAGAACACAGCTTAGCGTAATATTAAGCTGAATAAGAGCTTGTTTTTTGACAGTGGCAAGTCTTTATTATAAATACAATTTGACAAAAGTTTGGTTTTCCCTGGTCATTGTTAAGGTATGTTAAACCATGTTAAGCTGTTTCCTTATAATGGACTTCTATAAGGGGGAACGCTTAAACATGATATTATTCACTTTAAACACGGAATAAGAGCTTGTTCTTTACTATAAGCAAGTCTTTACTATAAATAAAATTTGACAGAAGTTTGGTTTAACCTGGTCCTTGTTTAGGTAGCGTCCGTTAAGCCACGTTAAGCGGTTTCCTTATAATGGACTTCTATGGGGGAGAAAATGAATAATAATAATATTAATATTAACAAATAATTTTTTAGGTCCACTTAGACTTAGGGCTAGGGTTATGTATGGATAGTATAGAGGACATGTACTTTATTAAAGCAATAAAACAGTTGTGGTCGTGATGTTACAAACAATATGACATTCACTGTCTGCGTTTGGTCCAAGTGAACGTCTTGTGTGTAGCAGCTAGCGACGATAGCCTAATGTTAATGTTAGCAGAATGCTGCCATCATCAGTTAACAAATATATATTTTTTCTCTGGCAATGTCTGTGTTTATGTTCGTGTGTTTGCTTGTCATAGAATCAAATGTAGTAGACGGGCAGGTTTTTGTGAGGGCTAGATGCTACCCATCTAAGAGGAAGGAGCCTCATAAACTAGAGGTTTTCGTCTTCTTTCTTCGTTAGCAGGGAAGGAGTGAAAAGATAAATAAGGCTGCTTTTGGGACAACAACTCTTGCTCGATGCTTGCGCTATCTTTGTTGTTTACCTGGTTAACAGTGTTAGAGCATACTGGCATACCGGGAGGCGGAAATAGGTTTCCACAGCAATTGCGTATTTCCGGTGCAAAATACAGAAGTTGTGAGAAAGGTCTATTTCAGGTTTGAAATGAAAAAAAAAAATTAATCTGCCAGAACCCACTGTATTTTGTTGTTATTCATGTAATCACAGTCTGTGAGAACAAGACTCACCTGGAGGTTCAGATATGACCACCCTCATGCCATCATCCTTTTCCGTGACAGAGGGGTTTTGGGATATTCTGGGTGTTGGAAGAGCACCTGTAATGTACATGATATAGGTTTAATTCTACTATCTAATGTATCAATATAGCAGTGCAAAAACAGAAAAAAATTCAAAAACAAACAAACATAAACACATAAACAAACCAATAAATGCAGAATTTCCCATATTCACACAAAACCGCACAATAAAATGAATCCATTCAACATTAGGCCAGTGGCCATCAACCTTCTTGAATCAAAGGGTTTTAAGTCGGTTATTTCTATGTTTTGTAGTAGCGAAATATCAGTTTACACAAATATTATTTTTGTCATTAACTGTAATAATGCAGGGAGATTATTGTCTGATTATTACGTCTCCAATATGCTTCAAAAAACCTACCTAGAAATCTACCTGAAAAACTAGCTTTCCAAGTGTACCTCGGAACAGAAGCTGTCTTACAAAAAAGCTATACCAAATATAATAGTTAATAGAAGTTAAATCATTAATTAAATCTATTTATGGCATTATTTTGAAAGCATCCTTATTTTAAAGCATTTTTACACGATTGTCTAAATCTTGGAGACGTTGCCACAGTTCTTCTGGATTTATTCTGTCTCTGTTTGTTCTGTTACTTCATGTCATTCCAGACAGACTGGATGATGATCAGATCACATCTTTGAGTGGAGCACTGTCTGTTGTCAGACTCCTTGTGCAGACAATAATCTTAATGCATTATTACAATTTATAACAAAAATAATGTTTGGAAATGTAAACTGATATTTTGCTACCACAAAATATAGAAATAAATGACTTTTTTATATTGGTGAAAATACTAGTGGTCTAAGACTTTTGCACAGTACTGTACTGAGGTCAATAAGTATTTGATCAACCTGTTATTTTGCAAGTTCTCCAACTTAGAAATCTTGGAGGGGTCTACAATTTTCAGCATAGGTGCATTTCCACTTTTAACAGACATAATCTAAAAAAAACAATCCGTAAATCACATTGTATGATTTTTTTAAACAATTTATTTGGGAATTACTGTGTCAAATAAGTATTTGATCACTTGCTTATCAGCCAGATTTCTGATACTCAAAGACCTGTTATTTTGCTTTTAAATAGTCCAGCTACACTCTGCTCATGATTCTAAATTAGTAGCATCTGTTTGAGGTCATTAGCTGTCATAAAGACACCTGTGCACCCCACAATCAGCCAAAGTTTAAGTAGCAACATGGGCAAAACCAAAGAGCTGTCAAAAGACACAAGAGACAAAATTGTAGACCTTCACAAAGCTGGAAAGGGCTACGGGACAATTGTCAAACAGCTTGGTGAAAAAAAGAACAACTGTTGGAGCAATTATCAGAAAATGGAAGAGGCGAATGAAGACTGTCAATGTCCCTCGGACTGGGGCTCTACGGAAGATCTCTCCTCGTGGGGTATCAATGATGCTAAGAATGGTAAAGAATCAGCCCAGAACTACACGGGAGGAGTTGGGCAATGCCGTGAAGAGAGCTGGGACCATCGTTTCCAAGGCTACTATCAGTAATACACTAAGATGTCATGGTTTAGAAATCTTGCATTGCACGGTAGGTTCCCCTGCTTAAGTCAGCCCATGTCCGGGCCCATCTGAAGTTTGCCAGGGACCATCTACTCCATTCGCCTTGTTTGGAGGAATAAGAATGATGAGTATCATCCCGATAATACCATACCTACAGTGAAGCATGGGGCTGGAAGTATCATGCTCTGGGGGTGTTTTTCTGTACAGGGGACAGGACGACTGTACTGTATTAAGGAGACAATGAATGGGGCCATGTATTGTGACATATTGCGCAAAAACCTCCTTCCCTCAGTCAGAGCATTAAAGATGGGTCGTGGCTGGGTCTTCCAACATGACAATGACCCAAAG
>JAUMHG010034947.1:0-10182 GCA_032359395.1 Enteromius anoplus
GTTCATTATACCGTATAACAGGCAATGTTTAGATAAGTGCAGGCTAGAAAGGGAGAGAAGGGATAGAGTTAAGAATTGTTTTTTCTTTTTTTTTTTTTTTAGAAGTCAAGTAGTGTTGAAAGAGATGGGTTTTCAGCAATCGTCATACCTCGTGCATGAAGTCCTGGAAGACACTTGGAGCGTTTGCAAGCCCATACAGCATAACAAGGTATTCGTAGTGCCCAGTGGGTGTAATGAAAGCAGTTTTCCACTCGTCGCCTTGTTTGACTCTAACTAAGTTGTATGCACTCCTTAGGTCCAACTTGGAGAACACCTTGGCCCCTCTTAACTTCTCCACTGCTGCTGGAACTAGTGGTAAAGGATACTTGAACGGGACTGTTACTTTGTTCAGAGCTTGGTAGTCTATACATGGGTGGAGGCCGCCATCCTTTTTTGGCGATAAAAAAGAAGCTTGATGCAGCAAGGGAAGTCGAGGGTCTGATGTAGCCGCGTGCGAGAGCCTCCTTGATAAAATCCTCCATAGCCTGGGTCTCCGGAATGGATAAGGGGTAAATCCTCCCCTTGGGCACTGGGGCATCCGGGCACAGTCCCATGGGCGATGTGGTAGCAGACGAGCTGCTCTCCTGGGGCAAAAGACGTCCTGTGGGGATATCAACAGATTGCTTATCAACAGGACTTTCAATGGATGTGGTACATACTTGTAACTGCGGAGGAGATTGGAGAGGTAACTCTCGGAAGCATGTGGGCCAGCACTTAAGGATTTCTCTGGTGCCCCAGGAGAGGATGGGTTCATGTCTGTCCAACCACGGACGCCCCAAAACAAGATCCATCTTGGAGCCCTCCAGAACCAGAAACACTATTTCCTCCTGGTGACATAAGTAGAACCGGCCCCGCATGACGTCTCACATCACTGTCCGAGAGTGGTTTTCCAGTTATAGATTGAACTTGATAACGTCGATCAGTGGGTGAAGTCTTGAGCTTCAGATGTTGTGCTTGGTCCCCGGCGAAAAAATTTCCTGCAGAAACAGAGTCAGTCAGGGCTGCAACTGTAATGGAAACATCTCCAGCAGTAAGAGTTACAGGCGAGGAAAAGGGCTTCATATTTTCACACATAGGGGTTATCGTACTCACCACAGGTCTAGGCGGATGAGATGGGCAGTCTTTAAGAAAGTTAGTCAATTGTCCACAGTAAAGGCAGAGCCCCTTTAAAATCTGTTGTTGCGGTTCTTGAGGAGTAAGACGTCAGCGATTTACTTCCGTGGGCTCAGTAGTGGTTTCTGGAGGGCTCAGTGACTCTGGCGGGCGGGGAAAAACTGGTGCAGCGCTAGATGGACCTGGGTGTAGGATGCAATTCAGGCAGAACAGCGAAGAGCAAGTTGAATAAACTTCTCCAACCCAATCGAGTCATCGTAGGGAGCCAGCCTTAACTGTAGGTTGGATTCCAATCCTTGCCGGAAAATAGTAACTAATGCCTTCTCGTTCCAACCACTAGCGGCTGCCAGGGTTCGGAATCTGATTGAATACTCATGTACAGAAACATCATTCTGACGAAAATTGTACAGTTCCTCACCTGCTGATGATTCATGGTCCGTTCTTCCAAACACTTCCATGAAATGTTGTGTAAACGCTGCATAGGAGCTGACTGCTGGTCCCGCCTGGCTCCAAATTGATTCGGCCCATCGTAAAAGTAAAAAATGGATGATAATTTATTTTCGCACAGTTACACATTACAACTTTTCTCTTCAAAATATTAAGCGGCATCCTTCATGTTTTCTTTGTTCTGCAAATACTTTACAGTTTTGAATTATATTTAGCTTCTTTCTGTATGGCCATAAATTACAGAGTAACTGTTTCCTCTCATAGAAGGTAAAAAACTCAAGCACACTCATATCTTGAATGACATTTTAACTCCCCAGAGCCAAGCCTGCTCTTCTCACCTTTATTCATAGGGTGGGGGAAGGTGAAAGGTGAATTGGCAAGTTTGAAAGTGACATGAACACCCCCCTCTCTAGATTTTATTTTAGCCAATTTGCCATTTGAAAAGGCAAACTGAAACATAGAGTAGGTCAACTCACTGTCTGCCGCTTGGTCTTTACTTTAAGAAACAAAAAGCTTACGTTTAACGAACAAAATGCTCCAAACTTTTTTTTTCTTCTGAATTAACTTAATAAAAAAATAAATTAAATTATAGATATTTTGGCATTACATTCAGAATGAATTACCAATATGGCGCCACACATTGAAACAATGACTACATTTACATGCGCACAAATAATGCAATTATTTCCAATAATTAGAGTAACGACTTAACCGCATTATGATGTTTACATGTCAAAAGCAAGTTTTTCCACTCCCATTTACATGCTATTTCCATATTTGTATTATTCGCTAAGAATTGTGGTTAATTTTCTACTCCCATAATCACATACCCTACTGCATAGAACCAATTATAGACTCAGAAAGAGCGCAGATGCGTTAACTAACTACTATACGCTGCTTACATTTATTTTACATCTAATGAAAAACACTTATATGTTTATATTCGCTGCTGTTTCAGCAGCAATGTAATGGTAATTCATTGTCTATGCTGCTGTCGCTCTACTCTCTGTTTCTGGATAAGAGTGAAAACGTATTCTAATCTGCATATTATTACAGGTTTGTTTCACGTCATTCATGTAAAAGTAATTATAAATGTGTCCGGGGAAATCAGATATTTAAAATAATTAGTAATAGTTTTTTTTTTTCAGGAGTTCGTGTCGCAAAGATGAATATGACAATCTCCCCATATGTAACTTAGAAGTCATTTTAATAGATTACGATTATAATTAAGGAGTTTTCATTATAATTAAAGTGTTTTCAATTTGATTGATCATTTAAAGCTTTCTATAGATACATTAATCATGTCTTTTTGGTTCATTTTTCCCCTGTTCAAAAAGGCAGAAAACCACGATTTGTTGATAATGCACACAAATAAGACCCTCTACAGTTCCGAATAATGGATATTGCCTTTATCAGAAAAAAATTACAACGAATGCTATTTTGTTTCCACTGAAAGAATAAAAGTGATTGCGCTGGTGCCTCCCCAATTCAGTCTCACTGTATTTATTTGTGGCAGGGACACGCTTTTTTAAAATTATTTTCTTAAGTCCAGCACATTTTTTAAACTAAGATGCATCCAACTGAAATGCATTAGTTTAAAAAACACGCTGGACTTACAAAAATAATGAAATAAATGTGTCCCTGCCACGAATAAATAGATTAAATTAAATTACGTGACTAAATCACAAACTACCTTGAGTCTCTGAAGACATGTGGATATGCTATAGCGCACTGAGATGTTTGGACATGCTCTGATATTTGTGCTTTTTTCAGCTACTTAGTCTACTTAATCAGCACAAACTGTTCTAAAAAAAATATGCGTGGTTAGTAGGTTTTGTGAAAATAAAACTAGCTGAAATAAGGCCATTTAACTCAAATAGTCCTGCACAGTACTGAGAGTAACCAGTCTATTAGGCTAGAATATTTACTTCACAATGATGTGAAAATCATTCCACTTACTTTTTCAGAGAAAACAATATAGTGTTTTAAATTTTAAAAGACATGTTTTGAGGCTGAAATCCAGCATGCAAGGGAGTGGCAATGGTCATTAATATTCAGTGATTAACACCTGAAGATACAAAGACCCCTCCCTTAATGGGCCATTAGTGAGTGTCACTGAGGCAGGTAAGAAATAATGTGAGGAGATGTGAGAAAAAAACAGTTTTTTTTTATTATTTGTATTTTATTTTAAACACAGTATAATTAAAATATACATAATAATACATAAGGACAAAGATAAATTACTGAGCAAACTGATCTAACTACAGAGATGTTAACAGACTTTGAGTCAATCCTGATAACAGATTCTGTTCAACAAGTGAAACCTCTACATAATAACTGATATTTAAGTGTTTGCTGCTTCTTTTCAAGAAAAATAAAAGCTTATTTTACCAGAGAATATTACATCAGCGCTCCTAGAGGTCATCAGTGTGAAGATGCTCAGTGCTGAGGAGACAGGACTCTGTGCTGCTGTGATTCTGATTACTAAAAAAACAAACAATAAAACATCTGTGAGCATGCTAATATCAGTATATGTAAACACACACACATACATATATATATAAACATCTACAGATATATATATATTTATAAAATAGATTTGTGAATAGATTAATAATATGGTCTTAACATTCTTAGACTTATAGCATTCATCATGCACTATTATCAAACAGTATTGTTTTATGATCTACTATATGGAGCTTAGAAAAAGCATTGCGTCCAAAGACATTTAGATGTCATATTTAAAAGTTTATTTACTGGATTTTAAACATTTCAGTCAGGAACTATAGTTTGGAAAAAGCAAAACAATCCAATTTGTTCACGTTTAAGCAATAATAACAAGCAAACTAATACAAGAAATAAGCGTAACTCACTCTTTACGCCGATCACTATGTGACTCGCTCGAGTCTGCATTCTTCTTGTCTGATGTAACATTAATCCGAAGTTTATTCCTCTGAGCGCTTGATTATTTGCTGAGTTTTAGTTTCATTTTAGTGACTCATTGCTCTTTGAAGATTACGCAGACCAACGCGGCAACAGACCCTTGAGACTGACCTTTGATGGAAAACAGCACCTGTCCCACCCCTTCTGGCTCGCCAACGGGTGTGGAACAGACTGTTGCAACACCCCTAGGGGCTGCAGGTGGTTGATCTCAGCCAGGAGGAGCTGAACTATTTGGTAACAGCTCTGCAGTTTTGCTTACAATTTGCACCTCAGCCGGTCTGACCAACTACCAACACGCCGTCAGTAACGACTTGGTGCAACGGCTGAGTCTTCAACACGTAGCCACGCCAGGTGGTAGAGAGCTTGAAACCGTCACCTCAACCCACTGTAATGCTACTGAAAATAGGTGAGTTTTTTTTTTTGTTTTTTTTTATAACCCTGCGTGGGGTGCATTTCTCGAATGACAATGTAACTCGCTGATTAACCACCATAGTACAAAGCATTGTTTTGGAAACAAAGTCGCTACACACAACTGTTTCCTTAACATGGTCACTTCTCCATAGTTTGAACTACTTTATTCAACAACATAGGTCCAATGTTAATGACGTCATACGCATGTGGTGGAGGAATAACTTATGCTATTTAACTGATTATAGATCTCCATGACACATGTTGACTAAGAAACTATGCCTTTAAACAGGTCCAAAGATGTCGTTCTGACCATGTTTGTGACGTTGACTGCGAACATTCGTTTAAACTATGCTTTCGGGAAACACCGGATCATTCAACTGTGCTGGTAAGAGGAACTTACTGAAGGAACATATCTGCAAAATGCATCTCAAAGATCTACAGCACACAAAATAATTTCCATTAACTTGTTTATTTTTAAATCTTAATTGCAGTGCAATTTGAAGTTGAATTAAAACATTACAAAAGGTGGTATAATATACAATCTTCAGTCTGCAAAACTGTATGAACTTTTGATATAAAATGGCTTATAAAATGTCATATACATTTTTACAATACACCTTTCCTCACTTTGTAGTACTCTGAGTGCATGACGATTCTCATCAAAAAAGTTTGTTTACCAACAGATAATTGTGATTGTAAATCAAAAGTACATCACTTATTTGACAGAAGACTGGCATTTCCTCTTCTATTGCACTGCACACCACAAATCCAGCTCTATGTTCTACATGATCAACTTTAACCCAACTGGTTGAGAAAACATTGTTTAATAGAAACATCTCATGCATTTGATTATGGACCACATTCTCATCCTCTATGGAAAATGATTTAATTGGCCCAAAGTTGTTATGTTTGGGGGTGATGGTTTCACAATGGGTAGCAATGTGTAAAAGTTCACAAATGCACTACCCTGGAAAGTCAACAGTGCACCGTGATTTCAGCCGCGTCTGACTCCACAAGAGCTGATGGTGGGCGAGTTGTAACATGCAGCGGAAGCATAGACCACCTTGTTGGTTGATGTACGCAACGGCTGCAGTATTGTCCTTGCGGATCTGCACATAAGGAAACGAAAATACATTTGGTTAGATGGGGATCTAGGGACACTGGGCCTAAAGGTGTGGAAAATTGCTCTATCTGTTTTTGAAGCTCTGGGTACAGCTGTTGCACAGAAGCTCCCTGCCCTCCTCCGGGAGTGGGGACTGAGATGTCGTTGTCCCCCGAAGAGCAACCTCCATCACCTCTGGGTTGCCCGTGTCAGGGACGCTTCACAGATTTGAGAGTGTTTCTTGGTTGGCCCCTGACCTGCAGGTGGTGCCGGACCGCCTACCTGGCATCGTGTGCCTCTGTGGAGGACGGAGCAGAAAGTCTTTGCATTTGAACTGCCGAGAACTGTCCTCAACAGTGTCGCTGAATAGGCTGCCCTGGGAAATGGGAGCATCAAGAAAGCAAGCTTTGTCAACGTCTGCCATCTGCGCAAGGTTCAGCCATAGGTGCCGCTGCCGGACCATGACTGTGGACATCACCTAAATCAAAGTATCACTCCCGCGACCTCCGTTGCCCCTTTTTGATGAGGGCGAGGTCGGCCGCGGTGCAAGGTTCCTGCAGCTCGTGGCATGGGGGGTGGTGGTAGCCTGGCCCGCAGTGGCAAGCTCGGCCCGCGAAGGCAGACAAGAGCTTGCACGCCTTGGAGGGCATGCGCAGCTGATCCAGCCAGAGGCAGCACAGTGTGGGCATGCAATGTGGGCATGCTGCCCCGCCGTCGAGGGTGGTGAGGGGGGAGGAGCTGGAGTGCGGCGGGGGTAATCATCCAGCCTCGATTTATCGGACAGGGGCCCCTGACACCCCCAACTTGATCCCCTCGGCGGCACGGAGGAGCATAGCCGACAGTTCGGTGTCTGGAAGGGACCACTGAGGGGCGCTGACCTGGCGAGACATTCGCCTTACCAGCCAACTCCCCTCTGGCACTGCAATAGTGCGATCGTTTCGTGTCTTAAGACATCAATGTATCGTCATGAGCCACAGGGTGTAATCTGGATTTGTCTGTGAATGTTTTTTTAAACTTTCAAAGGTTTGGTGCCCATCCAACTTCCATTAAATGACTACCAGACTGCCACGGTTTAAGTTAAAACTCTTCGTTTGTGTTCTGCTGAGGAAACACCTACATCTTGGATGCCCTGGGGGTAAGCAAATAAACATCAAATTTTCTTTTTTGGGTGAACTATCCCTTTAAGATGGGTATTTGACAATAACAAAATTAATATAAAGGCTCCGCAGGATTTGCTTCGCCACTTCACTTCACAATTCGGCCGCAACGCGACGGTGAATAGCACCTGAAATGTAATAAAAGAATAATGCCAAAATTAGCCTATATACTCTGTCTGCATTATGTATTTAAGACTCAATTAATATTCAGTTATACCTTTACTCACCAAAATCAGGCTACATGTTTTTTTTGTTTGGTTTTTTTTGAGGAAAATGTTTGAATCCACTGCAGATGGCTTTAGCGCTGTCCTGCGCTCACTGATCGCCCTTTCACTGCTGCTGCTGGCTGGGATGCAAAGTACTGATCATCTTCAATCAACATGCCTTATCAGCATCAAATTCCCTTTCAAGAGTTTGCGCTTCCTCGTATCAAAATAAATGCAAATTTGGCGTGCTGTCCAGGGGGTGAGCTGAGAGGACGGCAGACTCCGAGCCCTAGTGAAGTGAACCCTAGCGAGTGCAGGGGTCGGCGTCTGGCTCATGCCCTGCGTGCTCTGCCCCTCCCTTTTACACTGCTTGTTTATAAGTATAGGAAAGTTGTATGTATATGATATATCATGTCATATGATATATGTCATCTACAAACAAGATTGGAGCATGTATATTGGAGAATGAAATTGAATGGACTGACTAACAAACAGTTTCAGTTTAATATAATATGTATGAAGCATAACATAAAATACAGATTCATAATGTTTTACACTTAAATTATCAACATAATAATTTGCAATATGGCTTGCTCAAAAAAAACAGAAAGAAATAAAAGCTATTAAATTAAATGTCCGTTTCCTGTTAAATGCAAAAAGTCTATGTCATTTTTTATTAGGAAGTATATAATGCAGATCCAGAACATGGTTGTCATGAAGATGGTCACAGAGAGTCCACTGTGTCTACTGCTGACCTGGAGTACATGGCACAGCCTGCCACAGCCTGTGGAGAGCAGAACTAATGGGTCAGACATACTTGAAAACTGTCACAGTGCCCTCTAGCCCCATCCAAGCAACTCTCTGTAACAACTGAAACTGAGGCGTGCGGATCCATGTACATATTTATTTAATCAGAGTCAACAGGCACGGTCAAGACACAGGCAAACAGAGCAGTGGAGGCAAAGCAGAATCAAGGTCGTAGAACACAGGCAAATGTTGTGGCAACCAGCAAACAATCACAATCCATAAAACAGTCCAGGAGAACAGGGCACAGAAAGAGCGCTTAGAAATGACAGCAGTAGCAATTCAAGACCTCACATTGAACTGTTTGTGAATGTGGCATTTAAGCAGTGTGCTAATAAATGAGTGGGTGGGTGTGGTGATCAGCTGCAGCTGGAAGTGCTGAGTGCAAGTGCTAGCAGGTGTAAGTGTGCAATGCATGATGGGATGTTGAGTCTGTGAGAGAATGAGTCCAATGGTGAAGTGATGGTGCAGTGGGTGCTGGGAACCGGAGTCCGATTAACATAGAGAGAGTGCTGTGTGAATGTACGAGTGAGAGTTGCTTGGGTGGGGCTCGAGGGCACTGTGACAAAAATAGTCCTGCTTTATTATTGTGAAACATGAAAATCCACCATTTTAGTGACTGTAAAGTACATTCATTTATTTATTTATTCATTTATATATAATATTATATAAAATTGGACATTTCCTGTTTTTTTTAAACATCTTTTAATGCTTCAATGCTGACAATTTATTTTTTATTTTTTTACTTCATCTGTATTGCTTTTGTCATTTCCCCATCATTTGTTTCTTTGTATTTTTCTCTGGTTTAAGCAAAATTATGTAACATTTTGGGGCAAATATGCAAAATAGTAAACCAAAACCTGATGCTAAAATAGCAAATATCTGAACAGCTACAGTAAATTTCCCAGGAGAACTGACATAAGCTGGAATAAATGTGAGCCAGACAGCACAGAAAATGAGCATACTAAATGTGATAAATTTGGCTTCATTAAAGTTATCAGGCAGTTTACGAGCAAAAAAGGCTAAAACAAAACACAAGATTGATAGCAGGCCTGTATAACCCAGAACAATCCAGAATCCAAGAGCTGAACCTAAGTTACATTCTAAAATTATCTTTTCTCTGTAATAGCTCAAATTCATATATGGGAAAGGTGGGGATATT
This sequence comes from Enteromius anoplus, assembly GCA_032359395.1. NCBI lineage: Eukaryota > Metazoa > Chordata > Actinopteri > Cypriniformes > Cyprinidae > Enteromius > Enteromius anoplus. The sequence continues at coordinate 9,385 of JAUMHG010034947.1, forward strand.
GTTAACCAAATCACACAGATAATCACCTGTATTAATGTTAAGGAAACAACACTGAGTCTCTGTTGAAGAGGCCCAAACCATTTCATCACATTACTTCCTGGAAGTGTAGCCCTGAAAGCCATTAAGACCACTATAGTTTTTCCCAAAACACAGGAGATACAGAGAACAAAAGTGATCCCAAATGCTGTGTGACGCAACATACAGGACCACTCAGTGGGTCGACCAATAAAAGTAAAAGAACAAAGAAAACATAGTGAGAGTGAGAAGAGCAACAAGAAACTTAGCTCTGAGTTGTTGGCTCTAACAATAGGTGTGTCTTTATAAAGGTAAAACAGAAGCGATACAACTGCTGTTAGTAGCACCCCGATGAAGGAAAAAATGCAAAGCACCATCCCCATGATTTCTGTATAGAAAAGGAATTCAACCACTTTTAATACACATCTGTCTTTGCTTTCATTTGACCAGTACTCCAAATCACAAGGAAAGCATGCACTAGAATCTGTGAAGGAATTTTAAAAACAGATTATCTGAATGGAAAATGAATCAAGGTCACTTGACCAATGTTTACACTTCACTTTATCGAAAGAGTTATCCAGCATGCAATATTTTACCTGTGCCATTACTGATTTCTCCTTCTGCACATGGTATACAGTCATAACAGCAAACGGGCCGACCTTTTTGCACAGCCTTCCTAGTGCCAGGGGGGCAGCTCTCACTGCACACGGACACAGGTAACTATGAGAAAATAAGTCTTCAAATAAGCCCAAATGATCGTTTGAGATATATACACACATATAT
>JAUMHG010034948.1:0-10182 GCA_032359395.1 Enteromius anoplus
TTCTATAAGAAGTAGGAAACGATGGTGTTTGAGACTCACAGTATGTTATGTCCATGTACTGAACTCTTATTATTCAATTCAGTTTTCCATTCTATGGCACCTTTAATAAAAACACCTTTTAAGTTGCCCAAAAGACGTCTTTAGATACTTAGGATAGGAATTTGTCAAAATATCTCCATAGAACATGATCTTTACTTAATTTGTAAAAATACAAAACGCGTGGAAAAGTTAGGATTAACGTCTTGTATTGTTGTAATAAAACACACACACTTCTAAATTTTATTTTTACTAGTTGGTGACATTAAAATCCTCTAAAAAGGCTGAATACAACGACTTGTCGCAGTACAACGTTTCGCAATCCTGTACGCTGGAGTTCAGAGAGATGTATTGTTTCACTTGAAAATCTGGTCGGACTTTGTCTGAACAGGCCTCGGCTCTGAGTGGAGTTGCGTGGTGGATGGTGTCCATCATTGTGATCAGCACAGCCCCCACCTCCTTCCCCGCTCCATATATATATATATACCTGCACTGCCTCTCTCCAAGACTCCCCGCTGCTTTTATCTCCTGCCTCTGGAATGTGAATTAAAGAAGGCAGCCTCCTCTACTGCACATGATTGTAGTGCTGATCAGTAGTCTTTACATCTGTTTTCCACAATCTCGGTGTGTCTGCCTCTGTCTCACTCTCTCTCTCTCTCCTGCACCGAACAGCAGGGATAAAAGCGAGCTGGAGCACAGGCCTTTCCCCGCCGCTGCGGTCTTGTCCTCTCCTCCTCCTCCTCCCTCCTGATGCCTTGCTTCCATTCTTGAAAGAGAAGTCTTGCTCTGAACTCGGGGCTTTGATATGGTAATGGAGGTGGAGGGGAGGGTTAGGGAAGAGTGGGGGAGGGGCATTGAATTCCTCGGAGTGCTGCTGCAGTTGGGAAGATTGTTTTTTATTGTTAAGGAAATGTTCTGCTCAAATGCGAGTCACACTAACCACCCCCTCCCTCACATTTGCCCATCTGTTTAACATAACATAAAATGTAAGATTTGTTAATTAATCTCCTTAGAAACAAATTAAGAGAGAGATGAGGTTTCCGAGCCAATTGTCTCTTCGCTCTTGACCCTCCCCCATCGACTTAAAACGGTTGCAGCAAGTTGATTCTCACCCTTTTCAGCACCCGGACTTTTGTTCTCGTGGCCGAGGTCACCTGCTTTTGTACTTTCTGTTTTTACAGGTTTTTGAATTGTAAATGAAGCCCAGCCGATATTATTATAGCTAGTTGATGAGAAACCTGGACATTTAATGTTTCTCTCAGTGTTTTGGCTCAAAATACAGTTTGGCGATTGCGGTGGAAAACATTTTGAATTGCAGATGAGTCGCAAATTATTGTGGAACAGTGGTGAACTTAAAACTGAAATAATAAATAAGCAATATGTACGATTCTGCGCTGTTTCTAGGTCACTAATCGGAGCACATTTGGGACATTGATCGTGTGAACTCGTCAGACGTTGTTGCTCTTTCGATCATTCTCAATATATCGCATAGAACTGATTTATTGGAGATCAGGTTAATATTTAAATCCCACTTTTCACTCAGATAGTTAAAAATATAAGATTGAAATGCATATATATTGTATTTTTTGGTTTTTTTAAAGGAACAAATAATTTAAAAACTGCACCAAATGTACTTCCTTTTTGTGCCTGAAATCTTAGTATGGAACAGGACCGTCCCATTCTGTTCAGAGAGCTTAAAGGCTTTCTGGTTCCTCTGTAGATGTTAACTCCCTTGCTAATAGCTGAAAATAGTGAAGTCATGTGATGTTTGTAGAGTACCTACCAGAAGAACCGGCCAGGTCAACTTTACTCACAGTCCCAGAAACGAATAAATGATTCGGCAGGACTGAGAACACCATGGCCTCAAATAAACCCTGTGCTGTATGAATTAAATATGCTCCCTTTGGTTAATGGTTCTTAAACCGCTGAATAAGCTTTAAAAGGACTAAATGTCTAGTGCATGTCTTCTTGCATTTCCAGTATCTGTCCAGTTTCCATGAAACGATCATGTCTGGCCTCTTGTAGTACTTGTAATTTTCCATTATTAGCAAGAGTGGTCAATGGGGGGGAAAGAAAAGACCAATTGGCTTGATATTGCTAACATAACCTGATGGTTTAAGTAGCAAATCATCAAACAGTTTGCCACCAACAAATGGCTTTCCAAGTATTGAAAGACATCAGCCAATAAAGCTATCACCTGCGCGCTGTGTAAAATTTCTAGACCGTTTCCGTATAGATGCGTGTAGTTCCACATCAAGCCCATCTGGTTCAGAGAAACGAGCTCAAACCCTTGTTTATAAGCAACCTGTATGAACTACAGGGCTCTGGTTTCACGGTCTGGTTGGCCAGAGACCTAATTAAGGCTTTTTAATTATCATTCACTTTTGAAAGACCTTAATTTGAACCCTCTTGTAAAATTTTATGAGTTGTTGGAAATCTCAGACTGGTTTTACGAGGCAGAGCCTGCAGGCCTATGGGTAAAGGAGCCGGCGGAGTGGGAGACTTTTTACAACTTAAATAAACTGCAATAGAGATGAACTCGGCCTCAACGGTTACCCAAACGTTTGTGCGCTGTGACTAACGCCTTCAACCTGGCCTCGGAATAAACGGCAAAGATGAGCATTTTTAACATGCGTACAGCAACCAACTGTGTAGAACCTGCCTGCCGAACATCATCATTCGCTAGTGGCCCTATTTCTTGTGTGGTGCTCTGTCACTCAATCTGTTTTTCTCTCCTCTGTTCCAGGAGTGAGAAAGATAGAGTGTGAAGGGGGGAGAGAGAGAGACAGCGATAGAGAGAGATTGATGAGGCAGTAAGAGCAGCAGTAATTACTCTGTGTCCATTCCCCACGCCGGATTGGCAGACGGCTAATATCACACAGACCCCTGGCCCTGACAGGGCCCCCCCCCCCCATCACAAGGTCCACAAGGCTGGGGGGAGAGCGTCACCCCGACGTTCGGCTTTATCCTAATGCTGTGTGGGCCAGGCGTCTTTCCTCTCATTACGTCGCTCCTTAAGGAATCGAGCTTTCTCTCAGGACTGGACGAGCCAAATTGCATGGTGCGTTCTTGAGTGCAAGGAAACGTTTAAAAAAACTAAAAAAAACACCCAGGCCTTCTGAGTTGATAGGCCAAGTACTTCCTCTGTGCTAATCGCCTAATTTATTGGAAAATGTAATTTGAAAATGACGTGAATTCCCAATTGGCCCTATTTACTAAATGACGGTGCCTGGTCCTATTGTGCACAATTCATCAGTGTGTGTGATGCGCTCATTTCATCTAAATGTAATAATTTTATGCCTTGCATGTCTTTGCAGCAGCTTTTCTGCTGACGTAACCAAGGCTGTGACGATGAGGGAAACCCGTCAGAACAGTGACTCTCAACCTTTTTGACTTTTGAAGGGCCCTTATTGTTCACAACAGCAGTCAAAGGATCTATGATTTCACTGGATAGGAATTGGTATTTTTAATTGTAACATTTTTCATTCAAAGTCCAATGCTTGTGGGGAAATCGGCCAAAATAAAAGCTAATCAATTCATTGAACTCTTGTTTCGTCAAATAAAATATAAAAGCAAGGCTTTGATAATTACAGTAGCTCTATTAATATATTTAAACATCTTTTCCGCTCAAAAAGGCTGCATTTATTTGCGTACAAAAAATGGACGAACTATTGTTTTACTAACCTCAGTTAAATTGTGCTGTGTTGGCATAATGTCATTTATGCAGAATGTGGTTTTCGCCCCCTTTTGAACACCCTCGTTTTGCGTCTACAGAGCAGGATTAAGTACTCGAAAGCAGAGCGACAAGCATATTTAGCTGCGGTGTGTGTAAAAACTCATGGAGATGTCCTTCAGTCTGCTGGTCTGGGGAGCAGTGTTTGAAAGAAACCCATGTCTCTTTAATTAAAGATATGTAAATGTGGCCTCAGCTGGATTACATTAGCTGGCATGGCTTTGGTGGGGTGGGAGAGAGTCAGAGCCCAACACCTAATCCAGACTAATTAAGGATTAATTACAATTGATGGGAGCCTTCCATCCCTGTGTGGAGGTCCTCGCTGCGCTCTGTGACTAATCTAGAGCGCTGGAGAGGGGATTTGAGTAGGGGTGATCTGTCAGTTTGCTCCGAGCTCCTCTCACTTTAAGCTTCTCTTGAGCATGGGAGTTTAGAGTTTCTACGCATGCCATTTGGATTGAGCCGTTGGCCTTTTGTTAAGCTACAATAATCTGTTTGTCTCACGCAAAGGTGTTAAAGCAAACTCGCTCTATAATGTAGGTTAAGATGGACACACGGCTAGTTAGTGGTGGTTGCTATGGCTCAAACCTAGGGTTAGGGATTTGAATAAAACCCTCTTACCTCAAGTATAAGCCTTCAGCGAGTAACGCATCCTGAACCAGTTGCACTAAACACTTGAATACCATGAGGTGTAATGCGTTTCTTCAAAATGGGTGAAAAATCATTTGAGATTTTAACATTTGAAAGGATTTTCTCAGAGGCTGCAGTTATGTGATCATAACTCCCAACATTTTAAACAGTAGTGTACATTGACAAAGAGACCGTATTCAAGGTCAACACTATCATTTAAGACTTCGAGATGAAGCTAAAAGCTAAAATACCTTTGCAAGGACATAAACAACACGCTCAGAGGCGAGCTGCATTAGCATTGGGTGATGTGCTCCATAGTCAAAATGTGTTTGATTATTTACTTTTGATTCATGGCCCGAAGAGTAAACCACGACTAAAAGCAGTCAAATACATCAACAGCCATAATATGACTGGATCTGTATTTAACCAAAGGTTGAAAGGTACTGATATTAATATTAACGTTTCCTCAGTTACTCAAACAGCAGCAGCTGCAAAAAAAAACAAAAAACATTTGCATTACCAAAGAGCAACATCACTGATTCAGTCTGGCATGAGTCCTTCTTAAAATACCCTCCCGTTATAATCAGTTAAGCTCCTAGGCTTGCATTGCACGTATATATCTGCACTTTGTTGTTTATGATGAGAGGATTCGCAGGAGAGCAGAATTCAGTCAGTGTGTGCACACACTGAACAACAAAACTCATGACTCACCTCTGATTGGCCACTGCATTCATAGGCTCGGCATTATCGCGTGTGATTGGTTATAACGCACAACACTCTAAAAATGCGGAAAAAGAAATATAGTAGGACAAGTATGCCATAATATTAATTAGCCTAGATAATAATACCCATCCTGATAATAAAAATAAGGCAATTTCACTGACTAATGTCTATTTGCACCACCATAAGTTTAAAAGGTTTTGACCAGTCTTACAAGTTGGGCTTTTTTTTCCCCTTGAATGCTGGTCATAAATGTTCAAATTTGTTTACATGGAAATGTCGATTAGTCTGTTGAATCAAAAAAATAGAACCGATTACCCCTTGGCTAACTGCGAGTTGATCATCCTAGATTTTAAGACAGAGGCTATGATTATGCAACTGGCCCCAGAACACCTTAACAACTGCACGGCAACATCCTGGCAGCCACCCTCAAAAATCTGTCAATGGGTTGGCAACTTTTGCATGAGCATTTTAAGGTGACGGTGTCTCCAGATGGGCCATCATCGAGCGGTGGTGGCGTCACCACCTATTCCTGATCCTCCTCCTGCCTTCCAACATTTCCTGCACTCTCTTTTACTCTCCTATAAATAATAAAAAGGGCCAAAAATAACACTCAAAATGTAGTTTTACGATTGCACGAAGAGCACAAGGCGACGCAGTAAAAGCTTCAGCGCTGCAGCTGTGGTCGCCTCATGCTCTTACTTGAACATGCTGTGCCATTCACCTGTACACATGGCACAATGCAGTCTCTCTCTCCCTCTCTTTCTGTCTCTCTCTCTCTGTCTGTCTGTCGGCCTGAGCTGCAGTGGGCTAAGGTTAGTTTACACTCCCCTTTAGCGCATCCAGGCGCCACTCTCCCCGGCCCTGTTTGCCTCTGTCATATTTCTCGTTCGCTCATTATAAATGGGAGCCAGTCCTCTGATCTATTGCTTAATTGCCACCTAATTTGCATAACAGTGCAAATTAACAACCTCTCAAATGAGCGTTCATTTTTCACAAGGTCTTTAGGAGCTCCTTAAGAGGCGGTGCTAATTAGCACAGGAGGCAGCTGCGCTGATGAGCCGGGGAGCGGGAGAGAGGGGGGCGTGTCGGGAAGGACGTATCGCCACGGCAACAGCCTTCTTCCTCCTCTTCCTCCCGGAGTGAAGTCATCTGCGGAGACTTCTTTTGTCCTCGGCCCTGACCGCACCGAGCCGGTGGAGTGTGTTCTCACCTGCGTGATCTTGTTTGACCGGTCTCTGCGTGCCGAGTGAAGCCTGTTGTACGCTGCTCGGGTCTATGAAATGCTAGCCGAGTTAATTAAGAGCTGATAAATGACAAGCCGGAGCAGACAGCTTGTTTGCCTAAGGTAGGAGCGCTATTCACACCCTAATCATATCCTCCTCTGTTGACGCTGACCAATGGCCGCTCCTCACAGGGCGTGGACGGGCCCATGTGTGCGTCCCGCTAAATAGGCCCCACAGACGCCGCTTAACCTGAGCTGCTTACAACAGTGGATTTTGTGGCTTTATACCACCCTGGCACTCACTCAAGAAGCCCTCCTCTGGTCGTTTCTCATGAGACGCGAATCCCGCCACATGCACCGGCTGACGCATCCTCTGCAGTGTCGTCAGCGCTTCCCGTTGGTTTCAGGGTTTGTCTGGCATGTGTTGTCATTCCTTGCCTAAGTCTCTTAAGTGATTTTTGGCAAGCGTTAACCCTTGTAGCTTTACCAGCACCGTGAACTGGCTGCTGGTAAGCCTGTTGTTTGTTCAGCGCTGTTAGGGCTCGTTTAGGGGTTTTTATGAAGCAGACACAGCTGCAGGTCTTCTGGAGAACTGGTGGCGAGGTGCGTTTGGATCTGCAGTTGGACTGCGACTTACATTTTAATGTGCGTGAAAAGCTCTGCGTTTCCTTAGAATTCACAACAGGAACGAGCAGTGCTCATTAAATATGCATGTGTTGCAATTTCGGGAAGTATTTCTATAAAACCTCGGGAAATGTGCTCGGTCATGCTCAGGAAATAAAAGAATCCTAAATTTTAGGAAGTGGTTTTGTTTTATTATTATAATGATTACTGATTTGCGTTAAACGATTCTGTCGAATGCAAACCCAACCAATACCACAAAATCTCACCCAAGTCAGTGTCTGTGCTCACTGAGGTTTGTGCCGCTGAAACCCTGTCACTTCCTGGAGCATTATGGTGTCACGATGGCGTTTGTCAGTTAAATTGAGATCACAAAAGTTAACAGGATGACAAGTGTTATTGAGCGCGCAGGGGAAATTGTGTGCGATTTTTGAGGTCAGTTTGCTGGCAGTGATCATTTTGGAAGCCTTTTGGAGACTTCTATGTTTATTTGATGCATCAAATGATGTCTTCGTTGTCACACGATCCTTCTGATTTACTGATTTAATGCTCAAGACACACAATGTTGGAAACGGGTGTGCTGCGCAATATCTATTTAAATAAATGGAAAGTTCAAAAGAACACCATTCAGTTGAAACAATATTGTCCAAAAACGATGAAGTGAAGAAACAGCAGAAATATCTAGTATTTACACAGGGTGTGTTTGTGTGATGGGGACATGAAAATGCACTGCGTAAAGCAGGAATGACCCTCGTATTTCACTTTCGACTGTAATGGCACTGCAGTCGTTTTTGTTTTGAAGAAAAATTCCCCTTATTTACATCCCACTTTGCTCTCAGGTTAGCGTGTTTGTTTGCGTCTATGTGGGCGTGCTTTTTCGGCGCGCACAGATCCCTCCCCCGTCACGTTCGCCTTCCTCCTTTTGATTTATTGGCTGTTGCGGTCGGAGCGTTGTCATTTCCTAAGTGTCGCCCCACACTCGTTTGCAGCCCACCGCGATCATCTTCGGCGTTCTCTCGTCGGCGCTCTCCCTGCCCCCTCTGTTTTCCCGTCTCTCCTCCTCGCTATATTATCTCCTCCTGCGACTCCCTTTTGCTGCTTGTCCCGCCCCTCCCCACAATTCTCCTCTTTTTCTCTCCTTACCTTCTCTTCCCCCCCTTCTGCTCCCTCGCGCTCTCCCAGTGAAAGGCTGAGAATACCCAAGGGAGCTGATGCAATTAAAATGCTAATCCTGTCTGTCTACAGAGAGAGGTGGAGGGGGGGCTGACAGTATGAGGGATTGCGGCTCACATGGAGAACTCGACTGAAATGGAGAACAGAGGATGGGGGGAGGTGACTGGGGGCACAGAGAGAAAAGGAGGCGGGGTATGACGGGAGAACGGCCCAAGCCAATGGAGAAGGGAGGGCGAGCGAAGCAGAAAGAAAAAGACAGACGAGGCCGACACAGCCGTGATGGACTGTTTCTCCAGCAATGCACACAGAAAATGGCAGCATTAATGTACTGCTTCCAGCCGCGAACACAATACCTGCGTCCGCGCTTAACACATCACCTGCGCCTGATTATGAATGCGCCCGAACCCAGCCAGGCGCTCTGAATATTTCACAGCGCTCGGCCTCTTCGCGAATGAGGGAATTCCTCGCCGCGAGGAGGGGCGTGCGTTGGCGCCGATCCTTCATAAATCGAATGGAAGGATATTAGCGCAACTTGGACAGATGCGGCGCATTAAAACGCACATTATCTCATTAGCATGGCGGTGTGTTTCTATTAATGAAGTGCGCTAATTGAAAGATTTAACAGGCTGGCTTTATTAATCTTCTTAAAGACGTACAAACATTGAGACGCGGCGGCTTTTCTGGCTGGTAATGTGGTCGGGATTCAGAACGTGGCTGTGAGCGTTTACCGCAAAGCTATTATAAAACGTATCCAGCCGTGGCGCTTTATTCATTATTGGGGGGGTTTTCGCAAATCAAGCCTCATAAATTGAAATATAAAGGGGTGTTGGAAATTGCAAGGGGTCCGTATCGTCGTGTTGTGGGTTATTCGTGTAATTATTGGTAATTGCGGCTTAATTGCGATGATTAGGCTAAAGAAAAGGCTGTGTGCTTGAGGGATTGGGCTGGAGGCAGAGCTCTTAATGGATATTGTGGGTGATACTCTTTGGGGAGGTGGTAAATTTCACTCTATTGATTGTGAGGCTGTGGTCGTAAAAACAACAAGCCTCCCCTCACCCATCGGATTACATACGCACACGATGGGTTTGGGTCACAATGCAGGAAAACAGAGCTGGGTTTTGAGTTTAGGCCTGACATGTGCTCTACTACACGAGGGCAAGGTGCAAGCATACACACTTTTGTTACTGAGACACTGACAAACCTCAAGACTTCCGGAGGGTGATGTCTGATTAAATTTACAATTAAAACCTGTAAATTGTAAACATGTCAACTGACTAACTAGCTTTCCCAGCGTTGTTTCTAAACTGTTGCTCTGCTTTAGTTGCTGTGAGAGGGAAAACTGAGAGACAGAGCACTATAGCACTCCTTGTGGTGATGCTGGGAACGCTTTACACTCATTTAAATAATTAATCATTCATACTAATTAAACACTAGAAAGAATTTCTCTGTTCAAGTTTTAAACAGATTTTCTTTTTGTTTGTTTGTTTTTTTGTTAGTGAGACTTTAATATACTGTTTGACTTCATTTCTGTCTTTTTGTTTTGTAATACTTTTTAATAATTATTTAAATAATTTACCATTACAATGAATAACAATTTTAATAGGAATTAAAAATAATAAATAAGAAACAATATTTTTACATTTTGTTTTGTTTTATAAAAAAATAATTATTAAAATCTTTATCTTTGTTTAATAAAAACAATCATAGTTATTATAATATGTCTACAACAGAAAATAAGTTGGTTAAAACAGCAACAGACGCTAGTGTAGTTATTGGAATCGCAGCTGGTATTGGTTATGTTGGTAAAAAAGTTATGAAAGAATCATTTATCAATGACCCAAGTTCAAGTCTATCAAATTATGGAAAATGGGTTCTTGTTCTTGCTGGATCTATGTATCTGAAGCAATATTTGGAAGATCAAAAGATTCTACCAAAACCATTTTAAAAAGGTATAAGAAATAATTAATATACAAGTATATAAATGGCAACGATTGCAGTAATGATAGCAGGTGCAGTTTTGAATGCTACGGCTTTTACCGGCTCA
>JAUMHG010034949.1:0-10177 GCA_032359395.1 Enteromius anoplus
GTTTTAGGCCCCATCACAGCACAGAAACTGCGCTTGTTAAAATCACCAATGACTTGCTTCTTGCGTCAGACCAAGGCAGCATCTCATTGCTAGTTTTACTTTATCTTAGTGCTGCATTCGACACTATAGATCATGACATACTAATAGATTGACTACAAATTATAAATAGAAGCTCGGACTACACTGCTGATAATGATTTCTCCCAATTCCTTTCAGGAGTTGGGGGACAGACTTCTTCAGGGTCTCCTCACCATGCCACAACCACAATCACCTCCACCGGCACCCGCTCCGCCATCATCCACTCCAGTAAACCCGGACGTAAATACAGCTTCTTCGCTGCCACTGGCGTGGCGGGGGATTGCAAGGGGTTCCTACTGCAGTGCTCAATAACTTTCGCCACCTATCCAAGTATGTATCAAAATTATAATTCTAAAATTGGACATGTCATTTCATGTCTCAAAGGATCTGCGCTTAGACGGGCGGAATCTATTTGGAGTCAGGCAGGCCTGGCTATCAGCTCATACAACTCATTCGCTCAACACTTTCTGGAGGTTTTCGGCCGTTTCGACCAGGCGACATCTGCTGGAGAGGAGCTCTATCATCTGCGGCAAAACTCATTAAGTGTGCAGGAGTATTCTATCAGATTTCGCACATTAGCTGCCTTAAGTGGATGGAATGAACAAGCTCTTCTGACTTTAAACAAGGTTTGGAGCCTAATATTCGTCTCATGCTTGCTCCCAATGATGATTCCATAGGATTGGAGTGATTTATACAGCTGGCTATCCACTGCTCAGCCCGGGTCGACTCCTATACGACTCCTTCTCCAAGCATTGCAGTTACATTCGACAACTCCGGGCCAAAACTACGTGCCTCCAAGTAATTTATCAGATTCAATAGGTGACTGGACAACCACCAGCTCTCTGTGCATTTCCTAGTCTACCATATCAATCACACAGGAGTAAGGATGGATGACGGTGAAATGGAGGCAATAACCAACTGGCCCACACCATCCACAGTTAAAGATCTCCAGAGGTTCCTAGGTTTTGGCGCCGATTTAATAATAACTATAGTCTCATAACCTGTCCCCTCACGTCCTTGCTTAAGGGCAAACCCAAACGCTTGACCTTGAAACCCGAAGCTGAATGTGCTTTCCCTAACCTCAAGACTGCCTTCACCACAGCACCCATTCTGTGTCATCTAGATCCTGAATTACCCTTCCTTGTCGAAGTAGATGCCTCTACCACCAGCGCAGGAGCCGTATTATCGTAGCAGCAGGGAATCCACCTCAACTTCGACCTTGTACCTATTTTTCTAAGAAGCTCAGTGCAGCCGAAAGAAATTATGACATCGGAAACAGGGAGTTGTTAGCCATAAAACTGGCATTAGAGGAATGGCGTCATTGGCTGGAGGGGTCTCTTCATCCATTTCAGGTAATCACAGACCACAAAAATCTCCAATATCTCAGAGAGGCGAAAAGGTTGAACCCCAGACAAGCCCGCTGGGCTTTGTTCTTTACCAGATTCAAATTATCCATCTCTAACAGACCAGGTGCTAAGAATATCCGAGCTGAGGCTCTTTCCCGACTCCACGCAATCGATGATCAACCTGAAAATCATGAACCTATACTTCCAGAAAGTCTCTTTGTGAGTCCCATCCAGTGGGTGATCCCTCCAGCCACTAATGAACCCACTCCTGAAACTCTCACCCTCACCTCCTTCATTCCACCTCAAGAACGCATTCCTCTAATCCACTCCATTCATACCTCAGTGGGCACTGGGCATCCTGGGACCAACAGAACCCTCTCACTGCTTCAAGATCGGTCTTGGTGGCCCAGGATGGACAACGATGTGCAGAGGTACATGAGAGGGTGTCGGGAATGTGCAATGGCTAAAAGTCCACGCCATCTTTCAGCAGAAAAACTCCATCCACTTCCCGTGCCTAACCGCCCCTGGTCACATCTAGGAGTTGACTTTATTACTAATCTCCCACCTTCAGAAGGTAATACCTGTGTGTTCGTTATTGTTGATAGATTCTCCAAGTTCTGCTGACTAATACCTCTGAAAGGTCTTCCCACAGCATGGCAAACTGCTACATTGCTCTTCGATTATGTGTTCCAATCCTTCAGATTGCCTGAGGATATCGTGTCCGATAGAGGAACATAGTTTACCTCCAGGGTTTGGAAAGCCTTCTTCAAACTCCTAGGTGTGGCCGCCAACCTCTCCTCAGGCTATCATCCCCAATCCAATGGGCAAACTGAACGAAAGTTTCAGGAAGTGGGGCGGTTTCTCCATACCTTCTGCCACGGTCACCAAGACACCTGGAACCAGTCTTTGGGCTGGGCCTAATATGCTCCGAATTCCCTCCGTCATGCCACCACCGGACTCACTCCTTTATAATGCATACTCGGTTTCCAGCCCCCACTCTTCCCCTGGAACAGTGACCCATCTGATGTACCATCTCTCAACTACTGGTTCCGGGAGAGTGAGAGGGTCTGGGACGAAGCGCATCAACATCTGCAGAGTGCAGTGCGTAGGTAGACCACCACAGCTGATCAACGCCATTCCCAAGCTCCAGATTATCTGGTTGGCCAAAAGGTATGGCTTTCTACGAAGGGGCATTCATATATGCCTGCACTATAAAAAATTTAATCCCAGGTTTGTTGGTCCCTTCACAATCGTGGAGCAGGTTAATCCATGCCAGGCTCCACCTTCACTCCCTCACTACGATCATAATCACCAGAATACTGAGCACCTGCCACTGCCACCTGACATCACTCATGACCTCATTAGCACACCACATAAAACCACATACCACTTCACCATCATTGTCCGAGCTCGTTCCCGAGAAGTGGACTCCTAGAACTCTTTCTACGAATTCTAGCAATACTTACCAGCAAACTTACCTCTCTCCATTGTCTCCTAGATTGCCTCTGTGTCTCCAGGCTCCCAAGGATTCCCTCTGTGTTCTCCATGATTGTGGTGTGTGGTTGTTTTTGTCATCGTCTCTCCAAAGTCGGTGTCGAGTGTTTGTCTGTCTCCATCTGTAATCAAGAAAATAGTATCAACGCTAAGTTTACATTATATATTGTCTCATCAAAGTATTTACTCACCTGCATTCTCTCCTGTTGTTCCACCTGTCAACAAACTCACTGTCAATAAACATTTTTGCTTTTACTTACCATCTGTCTTCCGTCCGCTTCGTAACACCTACTTGAATGATAAAGTACAACATTATAATCCTATGATAAACAAGCAACAAAAAATAACTGTCTGGTATTTTAAACCATTTTACAGCATCATTACTGCGTCTTTATTGGCAGCGGGTACTTTAAACCAGTTATCAGCTTCAATACAGCGTCTTTAGCGACGCGAACGCAGTGCAGGTGTCGATTGTGGTAAAAAAACTAAACTGAGAGTGCAGGTCTGGCTGCAGGGACAGTACAACTGATTGCAATCGAGGAAAAGATGAATGTGGTACAGAGATATCCTGGACCAAAACCTTCTCCAGAGTGCTCAGGATCTCAGACTGGGCCAAAGGTTTACCTTCCAGCTAAAATAACGAAGGAGTGGCTTCACAAGAACTCCGTGACTGTTCTTGAATGGCCCAGCCAGAGCCCTGACTTAAACCCAATTGAGCATCTCTGGAGAGACCTAAAACGGCTGTCGACCAACGTTAACCATCCAACCTGACAGAACTGGAGAGGATCTGCAAGGAAGAATGGCAGAGAATCCCTAAATCCAGGTGTGAAAAATTTGTTGCATCTTTCCCAAAAAAAGACTCATGGCTGTATTCGATCAAAAGGGTGCTTTACTAAATACTGAGCAAAGGGTCTGGATACTTAAAACCATGTGAAATTTCAGTTAATAAATCTGCAAAAATGTCAAGAATTCAATGTCAACAAAATGTAATTCTGTATTTTTCAGAGGGAAAAAAATTAACTTAAATGATTTAAGCAAATGGCTGCAAAATAACAAAGAGTGAAAAATGTAAGGGGGTCTGAATACTTTCTGTATCCATTGTATATATGTGTGTGTGTGTGTGCATAAACGTGTCTGTTCTGTTTACTGAATGCAATTTCATTTACTCATACAGCAACCTGAATTCTGTGTAACGACCACAGAATCTTAACATAAAATTCTGTGTTAGTGTCACGGAATCGCAAAAAACTCATGGAAAAAAATTACAATGTTAGTCAGTGACAGGCATCAGCTGTGATCCATGCACGATAACCATATTACTTTTATTTAAAATGTATACTTTAATTGTAGCACCTGGCACCATCTTTACTCTAGACTAGTTTTTAAAATTTCAGTATTTGGTACCAATACCAGTGAAAATCCACGGTTCTCGGTACCGGATTAAACAGGAAATATGTGTTGTAGAGAGCTGCAGAAAATGGCTTTTAATTGAAAGAAAACATGTACTACAAAAAAATTATTTCACAATCAATAAATTTCACAAGGTTAACTTATACCCCCCGTTTGGTCAGTCCGCACAAGCTTGTTTTATTTGAGGCCCCTTTAAATATAAGACAAGCAAGACATTCAATCTACGTCAGAGCGTCAAGATCCGTCCAAAAATCTCAGTACAGCGGCGTTGGCAGGACGGCCAGGGCGAATTTTGATGCTCTCGCCGGCGACGTTTTGAACACACAGGAACGATTAACTAAGCAATGTTTGAGGTTTTTTAAGGTTCAATGTATTTCCTACTTTTGACATAAAACTTCACCGCTCGCAGTTGAATTTTTGGTGATCAATGATGTCGCACTTGTCATCAGCCTCAAAAACAAAATATTTCCACACGTGGCTCTTTCCTCCTTTCTTTTCAACGAGCAGATTCAGAGCCGCCTCATCAGTAGCACCACGGGTCGCAATCTCTCTGTGCTTGCCTCTTTTGGGGAGTGTCTGGAAGCCGCTCCTTAGAGGAGGGGCTATGTAACGTTCCCAGCCAGTATTACCGTCAAGCTCCACTAGAGGACACTCATGTTATGTTATTTACTCTGCTCTTTCATTCATGCACCGAACTCCATCTCTCAGAAGTTTTCTCTTCTCCACAGCTGTTGCCGATCAGTCACACTCCCTTCACTCATCAGCTTCAGCATGAATTTCTCTTCCAATTCCGAGCGTTTGTTTTCCGTGGATGATTTCCTGTATTAGACTCTTTACTGTTTCCGATTTTCTGTAAGTTTGCTGCCTGCCTTTTGGATTATCTGCCTGTATACCTCGACTGCGATTTAAGCTTAACCCTAAGATATCTGTTTGCCATTGTTTGACCCTGATCTGCCGACCAATAATAAATCTCTGCGAATGGATCCGCACGCCTCTGACTCTTTTGTGACAGTAGCGAAACGCTCGTACAAGCTTGTGTTAATGAGTTAACAGCAGTAATTATGACCCATCATTGCAGTGTTGCAACCTTATTTTTACTAAACTCTTTTTTTACAAATACTGTACCGAACACAGCTATATTAATACAAATTCCTTCCTTCTTAAAAAAAAAAACATTACTGCTTAACACAGAGAGCTGGATGTCATCTAAACACCTTGTTAAACCTCTCTATCTCCAAATCATCTAAATCTCTCTCTTAAATCTTATCCCTTTTGCCAATGACACATTATATTGCATATTGTTTATAAACTGCATTAAGTGCATGGATTCTGAGCTGTTTATCTTAGTGTAAGGAAAAGATCACGAAGGTCATGATTAACCTCAAAATTGAAGGAAAGGAAATTGTAAGTAAAGCTGCGGCTCTCATTTTCTGCTTATGAAGAGGAATCCCTCAGACCAGCGCGAGACAACGATATGGCTCAACCAAACGTGATACTGTTACATGATTGGCTGTTAGTGTATCACTCCCGAAGTTGCTAGGTTACCAGAGAGTGAGAGCCTTTGTTAATTCAACCAAACTAGCTGTATTTCAGTTTTTGTAACTGATTGACCATGGGCCTCATTAATCTGAGCATATGCACCTTGTTTTTTTTAAGTAAACATTGACAAAATTATTCACAAATAATGTTTCTTTAGAAATGAGCATTATAGGCCACACACATTTTGACCAGAGACACCACAAAGTTGGAATATAAATCCTCAAAAAGTACAAAAATTTAATACATGTTTTTTGGCATTTATGCATTTTAATTTATTTTTTAAAGTAGCACGGACGTTTCAGTGCATGGTACTGTAATTAATACATTTATAAAAATAAAGAAAGTGTGTACCCTGCATATTACTGAAATCATTACAAAAATATTTTTATTAGCAACATTTTGGTTTTATGTTTATATTGTGTTGAATGAATGATTTGGGTGCAGGGGCGTCATAGTTGGGTAAAAAGTGGGACTAAATTAGCAGGGCGCCAAGTGGGGGAGGGCCCCTGAGGAGTGAAATTTTATTTTCCTTTAAATATAATTTTAAATTATATTTAGGGTTGCACCCCACCATTTTGAAATAGTTGAGCTCCCCCCCCCCCCTCTTCCTCAAAGTGGTTTAGCCCACCGTCTGCTTTCCCAGTTCATCTAACCTAGGCTACACCCACACAAGTCAGGTATGTGCCAGCGGCTCTGTTCATTGGGAGTTGCTGAACTCCAGTAAGTAGGGAATTTCATTTACTTTAAATAAAGTGATTCTCTTTAATGTAGTTGATGCTGATTCGTTAATAATTTAGATGTGGCAAAATGCTAAATACCGACGTCTTTTTCCATGAATCTGCTCTGTTAGTGATTAAAACGTTACTTATCTAGTTAACGTTAGCTTGTTCACATTAGCTTGATGCATAGTGCACTGCAACTAACACGCCAAAGCCCTTTCCCATAAATTGTTTTATTTGTGGAGACAACAGACACAATTAGCCACTCATCCTTGACATTCAGGTCCTGTGTCACACACAGTCACGCACATACCAGTGACAAGTTTGTGACTTTAGTGAAATTTATGCACTGCATTTATCGAATTTGACTTTTGGCCACAAAAGGTACATAGCTTTCATTCAGTTGGAAAAAGTCGTTTCCTCAGCATCTATTTTGTGCAGTCTGTGTGCGGTCGATAAGCTACAGTCAGTGACTCTACTGTAAACAACATAACAAGCATTGAATAAATAGTTTTGAAGGAAAAAATCTGTGTTTTCATTAAACCGATGCAGTCTCCATGCTACAATAATAATAGAAGTTTTCGACAGTTTTGACATATCTTTATAAGTACAATTTGACTATTATTTGTGTCCCCTTCAAATATTGCCTGTGAGAAATTGTGTGTTTATTGTCCCCCCCCTCCTACTGTTAAATGACATTCATGCCCATGCTGCCAACAGACTTCTTTCCCAAGAAAGCTGAACCCAAAATGTAAGAGCAATTAGTCTACAAATGAATTCCTGCTGTGGTTATAAAACACTTGAATACCACCACGATTATCAGTGCTAATAACACAATGGCATAACACAAAATTAGAAAATTACATGATACCTTGTTTGCATAGTCCACGCCATTTCAATAGTATACTATTTCGAAAACTAAATAACTATTTGTTATTGAACTATAATAGTCTAACTTTGTAGGCTCAATGTCATATACTGTAGGTTTATGAGGATAGGCTGTCATATTAGTAGTGTGGCGGGTCGAGATCAGCGTCGCCCTGGCAACTAACAACAGGCACCTGGAAATCATCATCTCGGGCCAATCGGTCACGGCCGGAGGCGTATAAAAGACGCGCTATAACACAGCTATAGGGAGCTACGACTCCAATGCCGTAAAGCCTGTACTTACCTGCTCTCTTTTACCTACCCCGCAGAGTCGCCGTGACCCGAGGACGCCCGAGATTGCACATCTGAGGACACTTCACGAACCCTATACTTTCCGCTCACCTTGTTTGTAAATAAATCCACCCTCCGGGGTTTGTTCTTCACCTCCCCTCTCTTGTCTTGTCGTGTTCTCCAGCGCCAACGGCAACACTGCTGGAAAATGCGGGCAATTGCACCGGCCTGGAAACACTGAAAGACAGAGATCTCACGCTTCACCATCAATCACCCCGTATTGCAACTCATCACAGTTGTTTTTTCTTTTTTCTTTTGTTTACAGACGCGCGCTCCTCCCCCAAGAAGATATGGAGGACCTTATGAAACAGCTCACCGAAGTAAGCGTCCGCCAACAGCACTGTTATGAGCGCATGCTTGAACGGCAGGAAAGGATGGAAGAGCAGCTGGCGGGGCTCCGCTTTTCAGCCCCACAGACGACACCGCTGCCAGATCCCCGAGTGACAGCCAGCCGCCTCCTGCCTAAGCTTACTGCCGATGACGATATTGAAAGTTATCTTAAAATGTTCGAAGCCACTGCTAACACAGAACAATGGCCACAAGATACCTGGGTTTCGGTGCTGGCTCCTTTGCTGACGGGTGAAGCCCAACGAGCCTATTTTTCGCTATCTCCCTCGCGTAGTCAGAATTATATTGAATTAAAAAAAAGAAATTCTCTCCTGGTTGGGACTGTCTTCAACAGCAGCAGCCCAACTCTTTCAGGGTTGGGAATATAAGCCCCGGTGGCAGCCTTCGTCACGTCCGATCCCGCGGTCGTAGATACGAATCGCCATCTGTCGGCCGCGCAGAAAGCGGAGCTGAGGCACCTGGTCGGGCAGTTCCAGAATGTGTTCTCAGAGACCCCTGGCAGAACCACCGTCATCCAGCATGAGGTCCTCACACCACCGGGAGTCCTTGTCCGGCAGCGGCCCTACCGGATTCCCGAGGCCCGTCGGCAGGCTATAGAGATTGAAATCCAGAAAATGGTGAAGCTGGGAGTGATAGAGCCATCCCGTCCAGGTCCCCAAGCCGGATGGCTCCCTCCGCTTCTACAAAGACTACCGGCGCCTGAACGAGGTGTCCCAGTTTGACAGCTACCCCATGCCCCGAGTGGACGAGCTGCTGGAAAGACTTGGAAGGGCCTGGTTCATAACGACGTTAGACCTTACAAAAGGATACTGGCAAGTACCACTTTCTGAAGACTCTTCCCTTCGGTCTACACGGGGAACCGGCGACCTTTCAGCAGTTAATGGACGTGGGTTAATGGAGTATGCCGCGGCCTACATTGACGACATCATTATTCACTCTGAGGCATGGGAAGAACACCTCGAACGGCTGCGGAGGTTGCTGTCCAAGCTTAGACGGGCTGGACTAACCGCCAACCCCCGTAAGTGTCACCTCGCCATGTCTGAGACCAGATACCTGGGCTTCGTGGTAGGAAGAGGACTTGTGAAGCCCCAAGAGGAGAAGGTCCGGGCCATCCAGGAGGCACCGAGACCCACCACGAAGACTCAGGTACGAGCGTTCTTGGGGTTGGTGGGGTATTACCGTTGATTCATTCCCAGCTTCTTCTCTATAGCGGCCCCTCTGACAGACTTGACCAGGAAGGGGCAACCGGAGCAGCTAACCTGGACAGAGGAGACGGAAAGGGCGTTCCAAGCCGTTAAGGTAGCATTGACCATGGAACCGGTTTTACGTGCCCCTAACTTTAATTGCCCCTTCCTGTTACAGACCGATGCCTCCGACTCCGGACTGGGAGCGGTGCTGTCCCAAGTACAGCAGGGAGAGGAGCATCCGGTCATTTACATCAGCCGTAAACTGTCCCCGGCCGAGACTATAAATACCAGCTGTAGTGAACTACCTCCTCATAGTATGATTTTTTGAAACAAAAAATGTCAGCTTGCTTTGATGAGCATTTTATTTCTCCAGGATCCTTATTTGAATCCTCATGTCCTGCTTCCTCTAGTTACTGTATACAAGAGAACCCCTCTGACCCATGTCTAACTTCAGAAAAACTATTTTTTATTTCTCCTGTATCAATTAACCAGGTCCTTAAAGCTCTTCAGGAATTAGACACAAAAGTCTGCTGGACCGGACAACTTAGATCCTTTCTTTTTAAAGCTAGCAGCTGACTTTATTGCGAAGCCTTTATCATATATTTTTTATTTAACAATTGCCGAAAATGACATACCTAAAGTATGGAAGTCAGCTCATGCTACACCATTACTAAAAGGGGGTGATCCATCTATTTTAAATAATTATAGGCCTATTTCTAAGTTGTGTATTTTAGCTAAACTCTTTGAGCGCCTAATTGGTGTGTTGCGGAAATTTATATTTTATTATGGTAAATCATGTTGATCATTGATAATCATATTAATCTTTAGATAATAATAT
>JAUMHG010034950.1:0-10167 GCA_032359395.1 Enteromius anoplus
GGCTGTCTCTGCGGAGACGGGCGAAACCTTAATGGAGGTGGCAAACCTCCATAAAGGTGGGATAGAGGAGAGAAAGATCTCTGCGGAGGTAAGGGGTTGGGCTGTCTCAGCGGAGACAAGACAGGGCCAGGAATTAGTTAAACAGTTCTGGTCAGTAAATAAAACAGGAACTGTTAAATAACAAAGACTAAATGAATCAACGAACCTAAAAATGGGTGAGAGGGTGCGTGAAATACGTTACGAGACTGAGGAGAAGTAATAGGGAAGGCCGTGATGACGTCACGGGTACGTGGCTTGCGTATGGTGTCAGCTTTCTTCTGACGTCATCAGGCGGCGCCGGCGGATTCAGCGCTCCTTTGTAGCTTTTGTTTGAGGTGTTGCGATGCTGCTGGGCTTTTGTTGCTTCTGGGGCTGGAGAAAAAGACCGGCAAGTCGTGCGATCCCGAAGAATGCGTAAAAGGCTGGTTGTAGAAGGAAAAATGACGGGCTATTTATAGTGGGTAGAAGGGGATTTGATTGGGCAGGTGTAATGAGGAGATTGATTAGGTGATGCGGTGCCAGCTGTGATTAATCGACCGCGCTCCTACTCGAAATTAGTTTATTTGAAAAACTTCACTTAAAAATAATTTACGCTTTATTTGATTAAAATAAATTGCACTTAAGTATACGATTTAGTATAACATTTTGATTTTTAGAAACTCACAATAAATAAAGTCAAAGATATGAAAAATCAACTAGACCAGTGAAACTATGAATTTATTTACATGCTATGAATTAAAATGTATTTACATGCTATGAAAAAAAGACAGATTTTTTTCTACATCATTGTAATATGCTTTACAAAACATTATATTTCCACTTTAAAAAAAAAAAATTTCCATTAAAGTCACTGGACGTGATTGTAAAGTATTATATCTTGAGAAGCCTTCCAGAGCTTTGAGTAAGTCTCTAACATTTCTCAAAGCTTGCACACAGAATTATTCAGCACAAAAACCGTTGTTAATGCGGCCAGTTGAATAACAAAACCTGCAGTTTGTTCCAGTCTTCTAAACACTGGAAGGGTTTAGAAGACGGTGTAAACATTCAATTTCCATGGGCACTGTGCTTCATTATTTCACAGCTAGTGTGAAAAAGTAAAATCTCCCTTGAAAAATGCAGGATTCATTGCCAATCCACATCATGGTTAACAACTACATGAATCTCAACGAAATCCTCTTGATTTCTGCTCTGTTTTGGTTCAATCATTGTTTGACTACATATGAGCACAATATTCTGCAAACAGCCGACATGAATTGATGTCCTCATTGCCATCAGTTAGTCTTGTCTGAGCAGATCAAAACCAGGCCCCATCGTTGCCTTGGAGACGCAGAATTTGATGACCGCCATCAGCCAAGCTGGAAAACGTTTGGAGTCCAACCAAGGCAGAAGAACATAAATATGTAAAGTTCACCAGCAAGTTCCTAGAAGTTCTCTACGCCATTCAATTTCTCATCCGGTGTTGGACGTGATGCATTAAAAGTAGCACAAGTAGGTTAAAAGTGGTAACCTTACTTATACATTTTAAAGATACTTCTTCAAACAATTAATGCCAGTCGCCTTTCTCATGTGTTGACTGAAAGCTCTTCTGTCCACTTGCTGACAGACATCGTGAGTGAGCAGAGGTGTTGTGTATTGTGGAGGATTTTCCCTTTTCATAGTTTCATAAAGTACCTGGCGAGTTCGCAACACAGAAATTAAGCTTCTGGGTCAACATTTTGGAGTAACTACTATAGAGTAGCTCTCGAACCAATTCTATTTGAACTGCTGGGGTTAGTGTATGCAGATTAGCCACTGCTTCGTAAGCTTCCATTAATGTTGTAAACAGAGAAAACTGCATTTATTTGTTGTCTGTAGTTTTGTATTCTTTTCTCATTTTTGAAGTTGCCATTGGAGATTTAGTCCGAATTTCATGCTCTTTCAGTCGTGTGAATTGTTTCATTCCTTCTCATTTAATTAATCAGTGTTGACCTCAATGATCCAATCCTTTAATCCAATTATACTGTTTTTTTTTCTAAAGACATGCACTTTCTTCTCCCGTGTCCTGTTCTTCATGCAGTCCAGAATGGATGGTTTGAGACGTACTGTACAGATGTGAATTTACTTCTCTTTCAGTATTCATTTCACTTTTGTGAAAGACCTTTGACATTTCCCCCCAAATATATATTTTATATTAAATACAAGCTTGGTAGCTCAGCCTAGATAAGGAAAAAAAAGCATGCAAAAAAAGTATTGTAATGTATGGATTGATGTAACATTAATTTTAAATTAACTAAACTTTCCCCAACACTGGTCTCATCCTCCCTTAGTCCAAAGCTTGTGCTTGGTCATCCTAACCCCTTCTCTTGAAAGACAGCTGGAGGCAGATTGGAACCTGATCTCCTGTGAAGACCACAATGCTGAAGGTAGATCCAAACAAATCTAGATTGTCCCTATTCTGTCAATAGAAACCAAATGTTGGTTTGATCTTTGAGCTTTGGGTTAGATTCTCTGCATAGTGTTGATGTGCGTACAGAGTATAATGTGGTATGACGGCGTGCAGCTGCGGGTAAAAAAACAAAAAGATTGTGCCTGAGCCATGGTTTATTGAAATGTTTATACAAAATCACAGGTAGACAAATTCTCTTCAGCAAATAACAGGGATACATTAGCTGAGATGATCCAGGTTCAGACACATTAGCCAAATTTCTTGGGAATAATGTCCATTGTCTGTTGTCAGTAGTGTAGAGATGAATGAAGCAGCTTACACAGAAAATACTATTAAACCAAGCAGCTTTATTTTGTTCAACGTTATGAATCTGTATTATCGAGTTGCAAAAACTGATTGGGGAGTAATTCGCTCTCATCACGTAGATTCGTATTGAAATGACAAGACTTTTCCCGCACAATACAAACTTACTTTTATTCATAAGGCCTGTTACACCAAGGACAATAAATATAACGATAACAATAAAGATATACTTAAAAAAAAGTTCCAAATTAAATAGTCCAGTGAACTACAACAACATAGTAAAACAATGTGAGGACTACTATGATTTTTTATTTTTTATTTTATAAAAACATCAGAATTTCTGCTTTAAAGAGCTCGAGTGTTTAAGTGTGACATTGGTGTGGACTCTAATATAATTATCGATATAGTTATCAATACTTGTGTGAACGGGCCTTTATGGTAAGATGCATATCTACACCCTTAAAGAGATTAAAAATCACAAACCTGTATTGATTTCTTCATTCTATGGAAAAAACATAAAAAAAACCTACAGGTTTGGAACAACATGAGGATGGAAAAAAAAAACATACACTAGACTATACATTTTAAGCCTCTGGTGCTGCTTGCCTTTTAAATGATTGTACTATATTTTATGTTAAATTAAATGTACTATAGTTTAGTTTCAGTAATGTTTTTATTTGTTTGGTTTTTTATTTATTCATTCATTTATTTGTTTGTATTTAGGTAATTTATGGAATACTTATTATCCATTTACTATCTGTTAACCTCTTTTTGAGCATAGACCTGAAAATGAAATTTCCAACCTAAACTGTTGTAAATCTAGAGCACTTTGGAGCACAGATTTACATCTGATATATACCAGACGCCTGCTGGACTGAAAATATATTAAACAAGTTATCGATGTTTAAATTTATTATTATGAAAAATTGATTTATATATATATATTTTGTATTATTATTATTTATTTCTTTATTTTTTTCATATTTTATATGAAACATATATTTTACAGGACATGTTTTACGCTAAAACTGAAAAATCTAAGCTATAAGGTAAAATTTGAGGTTGATATCTAAAAAAAATTACTTTTAGTAAGATTTTTTTGTTGTTGGTACCACATGTTTCAACTACATAAAGTATGTTTTCTGTGTGTTTTTAACCACAATCAGTGCTGTCAAATGATTAATTGCAATTGACCACATTCAAAATAAACGTTTTAGTTCACATAATAAATGTGTGTATAACGTCTATATTTAATATGTATATATAAATACAAAGACCTGCATGAAAGAAAAATATGTAATGTTTATGTTTTATTTATACATATAAAAAATAAGAGAACACTAAAACAACACGATGTAACTCCCAAGTTAATCACACTTCTGTGAAATTAAACCGTCCATTTAGGAAGCAACACTGATTGACAATCAATTTCACATGTTGTTGTGCAAATGGAATAGACAACAGTTGGAAATTATAGGCAATTAGCAAGACACTCCCAATAAAGTAATGGTTCTGCAGGTGGTGAACAGAGACCACTTCTCAGTTCCGATGCTTTCTGGCTGATGTTTTGGTCGCTTGTGAATGCTGGCGGTGCTTTCACTCTAGTGATAGCATGAGACAGATTCTACAACCCAAATGCAAGCTGTGGCAAAAAGATTTACTGTGTCTGTCAGAGTAGTGTCCAGAGCATAGAGGTGCTACCAGGAGACAGGCCAGTACATCAGGAGACGTGGAGGAGGCCGTAGGAAGACAACAACCCAGCAGCAGGACTGCTACCTCTGCTTTTGTGCAAGGAGGAACAGGAGGAGCACTGCCAGAGCCCTGCAAAATGACCTCCAGAAGGCCACAAATGTTCATGTGTCTGCTCAAACGGTCAGAAACAGACTTCATGAGGGTGGTATGAGGGCCCGGCATCCACAGGTGAGGATGGTGCTTACAACCTAACAACATGCAGGATGTTTGGCATTTGCCAGAGAACACCAAGGTTGGCAAATTGGCCACTGGCGTCCTGTGCTCTTCACAGATGAAAGCAGGTTCACACTGAGCACATGTGACAGACTTCTGGAGACGTTGTTGAGAACATTCTGCTGCCTGCAACATCCTCCAGCATGACCGGTTTGGCAGTGGGTCAGTAATGGTTTTGGGGTGGCATTTCTTTGGCGGGCCGCACAGCCCTCCATATGCTCGCCAGATGTAGCCTGACTGCCATTAGGTACCGAGATGAAGTCCTCAGACCCCTTGTGAGACCATATGCTGGTGCGGTTGGCCTTGGGTTCCTCCTAATGCAAGACAATGCTAGACCTCATGTGTCTGGAGTGTGTCAGCAGTTCCTGCGGGACAAAGGCATTGATGCTATGGACTGGCCGCCCATTCCCCAGACCTGTATCCAATTGAGCATGTGTGGGACATCATGTCTTCCTCCATCCACCAACACCACGTTGCTCCACAGACTGTCCAGGAGTTGGCGGATGCTTTAGTCCAGGTCTGGGAGGAGATCCCTCAGGAGACAATCCGCCACCTCATCAGGAGCATGCCCCGGTGTTGTAGGGAGGTCATACAGGCACGTGGGGGCCACACACACTACTGAGCTCCATTCTGACTTGTTTTAAGGGCATTACATCAAAGTTGGATCAGCCTATAGTCTTTTTCACAATTTTGAGTGTGACTCCAAATCCAGATGTCCATGGGTTAATAAATTAGATTTCCATTGATAATTTTTTGTGTGATTTTGTCAGCACATGCAACTATGTAAAGAACAAAGCATTTAATAAAAACATTTAATTCATTCAGATCTAGGATGTGTTATTTTAGTGTTTTTTTTGTTTGTTTTTTTGAGCAGTGTATTATATAAATTATAGGAATATAAATAAAAAACAAGCTGTATGTGTGTACTTCTAAATGTACAAAATAAATATACAAAGTACACATCCATATATTATGTAAACAAAAACTATTGTTTTGGATGTGATTAATCAAGATTAATAATTTCACCTTTTCAAATCATGTCCATGTTTTTTGTGTGTTTACACACAGCAAGCGGCAAAACCTTTAGTTCCGTACCAGTGAAGTAAATAAAATAGAAAAATTACCAAACAGCACCAGAAGGTAACAGATGTTTTAAATATATGACGTAAACGAATATGCTAACGTGTCCGGCTGTAATCTGTAATAACCATCTGAGACATTCTCCAGAACTGCACACGACTGGGTTTGTTCTTTCGTAGCCTTTGCGAGAGTTCATTTAGAAATTAAGGGCCGTATGGACGTGTCTTATCTTGTGTTCCTGGCCTTCTCCCTGGTTTCCCGTGTCCTCCTGAATGAGCTGCATGATCAGGTCCTGTAGCTGTTTTCTCACGGCCCGTGTACGCTTGGCATCCTCCCCGCTCTCTATTTCAGCGCACTCCTGCACGGCCCTCTGAAGCTCCACCTGCAGGGGGAGCCCTGCTTTAGCGCCGAGCAGCGTGGGAGAAAACCAAGGCCTGAAGATCTTCTCACAGATCACCTGCGGAGAGACAGAACGAGAGAAGAATGACAGCTATCGACCCTAAAGGGAAAAGCAAAATATGGATGAGGGAAGCGGCCATTAGCGCCTTTCTGGTCTTGTTTCATCATCTCCGGAGCAATCATCAGCCATATTCGCTATGCGTGCCATTTGAAAGCGATGGTCTCCTTGACCCAGTGGCCTGAACGTTACAAAGCCCTCATTGTTCTGAATGGCAGGCCATACAATGGGAAGGTAGAGGTCACCAAGGGTTGCGTTAAGTGATCGGGAACGGAGAGATGGGCTCTGTCTCAGCCACCTGTGGCCCGGAGCTGGACTTGGTTTCATGAGACCAGCTCGTCTGTTAGCTTGTTCTCCTTAAGGGGGCTGGCACTGACAGCAGGTGTTGACTACGAATGAACCATGACGAACAGATGAAAGACGTTGCGTGACTGTGTCAAAGTATCTAATGGAGAAATTGAACCTGCATATACTTGCAGCGGTGGCGGCGTTTAAAAAATAGCATTTAGTGTCTTCTATATCATCGCAGATAGTATTTTTGTAACTTTGCTCATTGCTGAGTATCTTTCAGTCCTGTACAATACAGATCTCTGGCTTTTATGGAAGCTTATTAACACCACAGAATGAAATAATTACATAAAAAAAGTAATTGCAACTTTGTTGGATAATTTATATAAACTTGAACTGAAAAAATTTGTAAATTTTTGTGATAGCAGACAACAGGAAAAATGATTTGTAACACTTTAATTTACAGTTACACCAATTAGTTGCTTATTACTAGAATATTAGCCATTTATTTGTGTTAATTAAGCACATACCTAATACCGATTAAACTTGCATGTACATGTAACAGAAAAGTACTTATATTACTCTTATGGTCATCGGTCTCTAGTAATGTCATTACAACTTATTTTCCTGTAATGTAGCACATTGTAATGGAAGTTTATTTTTGCCTCACAATCTTTTATAATGCAGTTCATATCCCACTACTTTCGACTTTTGTAAGATACAAACTCGCAGTTGTGAGTAAAAATATCATAATGCCATAAATGTGGGGTACAAAGTTAATGCAGTTTAAATTCTGTGATGGCAATAAACTCAAAATTTTACATTTCCAATTACATATCTGGTAGTAATTCATACATGATTGTTCGTTTGCCTTTTTTTTGCATGTGAACAACTGTCCAAAAATGTGTAACCTGGAATTATTGCAGTAAGTACAGCCTCATTTATCACACAACTGTCATGTGGAAATTGGGATTGACCGCAGTCAAAACTGATGGTGATCTGTTACTCACCCGTAATCAAAGGTGCTTCCTTTGTTTGGGCCTGTTAACCCCCATTGTGTTTAGGAGCAGTAATGACAGCACTATCTGATTCCCTTTAGCGTTATCATGAACTATTAACATGCCATGCATTTTTCTTGGCAATGTTTACCGCTGAAGAATGATTATCTCCTCCGGTTATTTTACTGGTATGCCTTTGTGACAGTTTTCCAAAACAAAGTCATTTTCTTTTCACTTTCAGCACCTAACCGCAGAGATAATTGCTAACCGCATTATTGAATGCTGAAAAATGGAAGAATTGAGGCAAATTATTCAAGAATTGCAGTATGAATAATGAATGCCTCACTCACCTGAAGGTTACTGTTCTTGCGTTTTGGCCCACATCTGTTTTTAGTTTTGTCACACTTGGAAATGCAGTCGAAGAAGTTGCAGTCATTGTCACTGGTGCAGTTCTGCTCAAGTATGTCTCTCATTTTGGGCTCAAAAAAAGCCATGTCCACATCTATAGCCACCACCTGACCAGTGAAAAATAAAAGAATATTTAGAAAAGCGATATGTACAGTCCAAAATCACTTAGATATTCTAGTATTCATATCAAATTTAAACCTAAAAATAAAAATAGATGTCAAATAAAATATGTATGTAATATTATACATTCTTTCTAGGATGCTAACAAATTACCTACTCCTACATCGGATGTTTTTGCATATATTGTAAAAATAGTAAAACTAATAATCAAGATTGAACATATTTTAAAACTGTCATTATGCAATCATTTTCAAATATAAAAAAAAGGCAAAACCCACAATGTTTCAATAGTTGTCTCAGACTAGATGCAAATAACACTGTATTAATTAAAAAGAGATAAAACATTCATTTCAAAAGGATAGACTAACCGAATAAATGGCATACGATTTACTTTGAAGCAAATTTCCTTTAGAACTTTTTACAAATAATCAGCAAGTACACTGTCAAATCAAATAGTTCACCTTACTTAGATATAATTAGTAAGCTGTACTCAGTTGTTTTACTCACTAGGTTTAACTAAGTTAATGCAACTTTCAAGGCAAATAAGACAATATTTTTAAATCTTTGATTTATGCTTACTGAAAATATTCAAGTAGCCACAAAGGAACCAATGGCATTAATAAAGCAGTGAGAGGCAGCAGTGCACGAATCTGTTGCTAATGCACAACACAACAACAGAAGAAGAAGAAAAATTCCTCCACGTCTGATATATTTCACTAACTGTATTCATTCGTTTAATAAAGTCATATTCAATGTTGAATTTAACTGAACATCACTCATGCCACATAAGACTTTTTCTTTGTTTGTATTGTTTTATCTTTCTTCCTATTGCTGTAACATGAAGTCAGAGTTAATTGGTTTCAAAGGAAGAAAAGTAATAAATAGGTTGCTTTTAAAAGGCGACCAATCTTTGAATTAATTTATTAAATAGTTGTTTCATTTTTCTAGCGCTGATTTTGTATGCCTATTAACAATCTTTTACACTTTACATGTTGTTCATAATCCACTTGAGAAGCATTTGCCAAAACAACATACTGTTTCTATTTCACTTTATTTGTTTTTTAAGGCAATCGGTTTGCATGTTTTTTAAATCAAGCCCAACTAATTTTACAGTGAAGTACTGGATTAAACATGACATTTTGAAGTAGTATGTTCTTATGAAACATTCTAGTAGCTAATCCTTTATTTTCAACTAGATAGATATATATTTGAATACTGTATACAGTACATTACTTCAGCAGTCAGCTCTTAAAAGATGTGGTAAGCATTGACAAAGCTGTTTTACTGTTGCTGCATGCTGAACTTTTTGTTTATATTAATATTAATGAGAACTTGTGAATAAAATTACCATATCCTTCCACATAAACAAGACAGGAAAGTCAGTGATATTTCTAAAGACTCTCAGAAATCTTCCTAAGCATCTTAAACATATTATTTTATGCAGCATGTTCCAAAAACAGCTATTTGTTAGGCTGGCATTGATTGATGGAAGTCATAGCAACACACGCTGCATGATGTCAGGTGTTGTTTATAGTATGAACCCATTAAACCTCTGTATCGCCCCACTGGAACACACATATCATGTGTAATGCCAAGCATTTGCTGTATAGATCTACAGGATGTAAATATTTTCATGTCACTTTCATGTCTTTCTGAATTATTATCATGAGATCACAAAAAATATTTCAGTTCACATTCGAATTTTCTCACTTAATAAATGATATTGCTAAAACAGTTGACTCATTTTTGAAAGGCTTGTGTTTAAAGATCTTTTAACTGTGATAACCTTACCATAATAATTATAGTAATTTTTAAACTTTATTATAATTTATTACAATCATAATTAGCTCAATAACATAGAGTATTTGGACCGTAACAAGCCTCGGGCAGTAGCTCTATAAGGAAATCTTTATAAAATGTTATTGAGCAATTATTATGGTGTATTTCATAATTTTGGCATTAGTGAGACACGGATGGAAAAACTAATTATAACAGTACTTGACTATAATAAATATTGCAGAAAAATCTAATAAACAAGTTATTACAATTATTTTCCAGTTTAATAATGGAAAGATATATATATA
>JAUMHG010034951.1:0-10166 GCA_032359395.1 Enteromius anoplus
TAGCACTGTGCACCTGTGAATTTCAGTTGAGGGTAAAACTAGTTCACATTACCAGTAGATCCCACACACTCCACACAGAACACAAGTCTATATCCTAATGAGACGAAGGGTTTACACACTTTATTAAATTAAAATACGATTTTTTTTTTTTTTAAATGACTTG
Source organism: Enteromius anoplus (assembly GCA_032359395.1). Classification (NCBI taxonomy): domain Eukaryota; kingdom Metazoa; phylum Chordata; class Actinopteri; order Cypriniformes; family Cyprinidae; genus Enteromius; species Enteromius anoplus. Next base: position 164 of record JAUMHG010034951.1, read on the forward strand.
CAAATTAATTAAGTATAATAATCACTTATTAATCATTTGTGAATGTTTTGTAGATTAACATTTCATCATAATCACTTATAAATGACAACGGGACGTTATTTTGAAGTGTTACCGTAATTTGTTTTGATGTCGCTTGACAATTGTCACACACACAGATAATAAAATAAGATGTTAATAAAATGCACATATAAACATAAAACACAAAAAAAGAGTAAATTTGATGTGCATGTATGATATAGGTAAAATACAATTTAAAAAAGTAAGATGTTTATTGTAATTATATAAATAGTGCTTCATTAAGGATTTGCACCCAAGGTACCTGCATTGCCGTTAAGAACACTAACCACTCCCTCAAACTAATTTTGTCTTTTGCCTTTCCTCTCTAGTGACAATGCAGATTACAACACACACACACACACACATCATATATAATGACAGAAAGAGTAAATAAAAATAATAATAGTGATTATGATAATCAATTAACATCATGATATTCATGATAAAATACTTCAAAACAGCATTACAGTGCTTCTTAAATTCTTATTAACATACCTGTGTTGTAAAACACACAAACAGACAAGCACTATTATCTGTAAAACTTTTCTCTTTTGGCTGTGTAACGGAGGCCAGCAAGTAGGTGCTGTACAGGCAAACCTCACTCCCCTGATCCCAAGACGAGGTATATCATGTTAATCAAAATGTTAGCTGCTCAACCGTTGGCACATCTCTCGCTCTTGACGCATACACCAAGTCACCCTTTCACAGCTTTCAATATACTATTCACCCATTAACAGCACTTAAACTTAATTTACATACACTGTTACAGAAAGAGACGAGATCAAGGGTCAAGAGCCCAACTAAAGCAAAGACTGATCATAATGATGGCATATTATAAAACAATAAAACATCAGCATCTGATCCTCTGTAATTCTCAATAACAGCAGGTGTTCATCACTTATGCACAATCAACATTTGATTAGTCACTTAATTATTTCATTAACTTAAACTCTTTAACCCTTTAAAAGACATCCGCAAAGTACTCAAATGTAATCGGATGCTGTACTCATACCCAACACTGATAATAATAAAACAAGTCAGTAGAACAGAAAAAGAAAAGATAAAGAATGGAGAGTGCTAGTGTTCTTTTTTTCTTTTTAAATAAAACAAGTAGTTATAATAGAAATAGCATACAGAGCACAAATGTAAGAGTCATGTTTTTTTTTTTTTTGTATAAAAACTACCAGATACATTTTGAATCAGCATTCGAGTGTAGAAAGCTACAGTTAGAGGTGAATATGAAAGAAAAGTATTTTCAGCTATTTCTTGAAAATGATTGAGGTTTGAGTTGGACAGGTCATTTCACCACGAGGCAACGGTTAATGTTAAGTCCATGAATGTTTAATCATAGATAAAATACAAAATGTTTCAAATAAACTTGTTTCAGGCAAATATAATTTATTCAATATTTCAAACCTTTGAGCCACTTGGGAAAAACCACGGCAACAGCTTAAAAGGGTTCCAATTCTGCGGAAAAGACATGGACTTGCCAACCCTGCATCCAACAAGAGCTACAGGAGTCAGAACTGACTTATCCCAGGTCAATAAGGAAAAAGGACTGACCATGCTGAAGTATTTGCTGCTCAACATATCCTAAACAAATATTTAATCTTGTAAGATGTGCTCCCTTTGTGTGTTATTGCAAAATCAAAAGTGAAAGTAAACAGTGCAAACACTCATTCAAAAGAGATTTAAATACTTCCCCCTGAGAGCATCTTCCTGATGAGCCAAACTGTATTAGAATATTTAAAAGAGTGGACACATAACTAGCAAGAGCAAAACACATTAAGAATTAAGAAAACACCTGAACTCCAAGCATTTCGACCGATTAAGAAATGCCAAATGGACACAAGTCCAAAAAAGGACATGTCAGGCAACAAAAGGACGCATGGTAACTCTATAAAAATGTCATAAAATAATATATATAGCATTATACAGAATGAAGGAAAAATACTGAAACTTGGTCATTTTTGATTGCGATTCAAAAGAAAAATAGCATCTACCTTTAAAACTAGGATTAAGTTTCAAGTGTATAGCTGTGCTTATATGACAGGTATATGTTTATAGGGATTTGCTGTTCTTCTGCAAACAAACAGGGGAGTCTGGATAAACCTTGAACCCAGCGTAGAGGGGTTCGGTGAATGTGGTGTTGAATGTGTGTAAGAGTGTGAGTGTGTGTGTGTCAGAGACGCTGTAGAAGGACAGAGAGCCGGCTGACACATCTAGATAGATACCCACTCTATTAGAGGATGAAGGGGCAGGTATATCTGTTTGTTTTAGATTGTGACAAGCAGAATAACTTCTGCTAGAGCAATAAAGATTCCAGGACATTTCATTGTATCCAAACCAACAGTCTTCAGTCTGCCCTTTCCTCCTGATTCCTTTATAAGCTACTGAAATGTCAGCTCCCCTTCCACTCCATTCAGCCTCCCAGTAACAGCGTCCAGTCAGAGTCTCTTCACACAGAACCTGCTCAAAGCTCTCAAATCTGTCTGGATGATCAGGATACGGCTGATTATCTTCCACTCGTGTCACCTTCCTGTTCTGCTCAGACAGGACAAGTTTAGCATGTGCAGTGTTTGGATCCAGTGTGAGATCACAGGCATCTGAACACAAGAAGAGAGCAGAAAACAGAGAACTTTTGCATTACATCAAAGTCTTGTTTTATTTGTTTCATGTGTCCCAACACACAAAAACATTATTTTACTTCATATCTTGGCCGTGTGTCTTTAAGATAATATGGCAGAGAGAGGGATAAAGTTTAGAGATAGGGATCATGTTCATAATCCTAGAGTAACAGGAATGTCTAGCAGGGGTTAAAGCCAAAAATGTGGCAACTTTAACATTTTTAAAGGATACTATGGCACTATTTCCTTATTTAAACAAATTCTTTTCATGAAAGTGCCCAAAACATCAGCCAGGAAGCAGAGGAACTGAGAAGTGTGGTCACCACCTGCAGAAGTACTCCTTTATTGGGGGTGTCTTGCTAATCGCCTATAGTTTCCACCAGTTGTCTCTTCCATTCACACAACAGCAAGTGAAACTGATTGTCAATCAGTGTCGCTTCCTCAGTGGGCAGTTAGGTTTCACAGAAGTGTGATTGGAGTTTTGTTGTGTTGTTTGAATGTTTCCTTTATTGTTTTTTAAACCAGGGAATTATTACATCCATTTAATCGTCCAACAATGTTTAAATAAAGCTGCAGAAATAAACAGCTTCTAAGTTTAACAGTGTTTAATCTGATAATTATCGATGCATAGCACTTTCTTGATGACTGCACTCAGGATCATACTTCCTCCAATGTTCTTTGCTATAGTAATGTGATTTTCTAAAACACAATAATAACAATGAGAGTTTAGAATATTCATGTTTTTATCAGATTAATGGTCAAGAGCCCAACTGAAGCAAACTCTGATCACAGTGATGGTGATATTTTCTGAACTCAAACTAACATCTATCTCTCTGTTCATTTGCATGAAGCGCTTTTGTGACAGAAAGGAAGTCAAACTGGTTCAGTGTTACTGTAACACTCTGTATTGTGGATCAAACAAACTCTGGGCAGTAGTCATCTAAAGCTTTTCCAAAAAACATCCCTCAACCCTTTAAAAGCTCCACTTCATGATCATCTTAGGAACATTCTGGGAACGGCACTGTTAAGAGTTACATTTAGTTCAGAGCTTGTGAAGCGATGCAGGCAGCGATGTGATTGGATCATAGTTACACAGAAAATGTGTCATTATTGAACACATCCTTTTTAAGAGTGCACCATTGTACTTCATCAGGTTTCATATTTGAAATTTGTGTAGAGTCACAATTATGTTATAGTACCTTGAAAAGTTTGCACTTTGCAGTAGTTACTATTTTCATAATGTTATTTTTTAATACAGGCATAGTAATTATTCATTACAATAATAATAATGATTAGTAATAGTTACAATAATGTTTGTCTCTGTTTGGAGTAGACATAGTTACATATAATTACTTTGTGATACAAATAAATTAGCTAGATTTATGTCCAGGCCACGACTTTATGATTAGTAATTTGAGATAAGAGAGGAAAAATACTGAATAAAAACAAAATGAGTAATTTTTTTTTAATCCAGATCCATCAGTATAAAGTTGGTATGTGAGAATGTGTCTGTGTGTTTGTTTTAAAACTTACATTTTCGCAGTCTTGGTAAAATTCGTTTCTCTCCTCCATGGTCCATCCTACAGTAACACAAACATACCAAATTGCAGTGACATCCACTCAAAATAATGACTCTTTGAACTAACTGAATTAAATTTGTAATTAAAACGTTTTCCACACAGCCAAATTACATGAATAGATTTTTTAACATTTATGCAAACTCTTTATGTTGTGTCAACACAATGAAACGAGGAAGCATCTAAGTGAAATTGTTGCTTCACTGTAACTTAAAGTAGTTAAGTTTAGCAAACAAAGCAGTTTTTTGTGTGGAAGGAGAAAATCACAATTTCTATGTCCCCATTCCAGCGGTCAGTGTGCGTTTTAGTTGAGATTTTGCCTCTTATATTAGTAACACAACAAATATATAATTAGTCTATTCTAGTTATCATTAAACCATGATTTTGTTTTCATTCTCAGGTTTTTTTCAGACCATGTGTTTTACAAACACACAATGTTGGCAATCAGAGATGAACCTCGGATAGAGAGAATGTGAAGGTGATTTTTAAATGAAACAGTAAAGCATCTAGACCAGTGGTGCAGTCTACTTGATAGTCACTTCTCACTTGCTGTGTGTGTGCACTTGGGTGGGTTAAATGCAGAGCACTAATTCCTAGTATGGGAAACCATACCTGGCCAAAAGTCACTTCCTTCCTTTCCGTTAATACAGATACGTCACACCATCTTTTTGTGACAGACCTTTGACATGTTCATTCATAAATCTTACTAGTCTGCTGCAAAGCACCGACTTTTTGATTATCTGTCAAACACAATCTAATATTAAAGATTCTAAGGTCAAGAGCCTAACTAAACTAAACACTGACAAATGGTTGTAGTAAAAATAGTGATTTTCCTCTTTGATTCTGCTTGTTAACATCAGGTGTCTTCAATAATTGTCAATAATGTCTCTATTAACCAGCTAATTATCTTATGAACTGCAGTGCTGCTTCCATCTTGTTTAGTAGAACTCTGTAGTATGCATACTAAGCAGTGTTCATTTCTTCTTTCATTTCAGATTATTTCATCTTCGTGTTTGGCTGTATCCAAAATCACCCCCTGTACCCTATTTGAGGGAACAGACATTTTAAGTGGTGTCTGAAACCATGGACTTTCTCAAGTGGACTCATTCAATCCCACAATAGACCTTAAAAACAAGTGTACGACCAGTGTACAGTCAAAGGCTAGAGAATTCCCATAATGCAAATCCTCCATCCTACATACATCGTAACACAGCACAGGTACAAATTCATTGTACATTACTATTAAACTGTTTAACTACACATGTTAATGGAAATGGTAAAGTCCTGTATTGACTGACATTCTCAGCATTCCCTGCATCGTATTTCAAATTTTGCTTGAATTTTATTATTTTTTCCTTAAAATAACTATGTTGCTTATTTAATTTGTATGTTACATGTAATGTTGTTAATTGAATGTTTATTGCATATTTCATTTGAATACCAATATACCATGATGGTGTTTGGTAGCTTCTATACATATTCATATTTAGATGTTGCTTGTGATGGGCTTTGGTGCCTTTTTCATCACCACCTGCATTTGGTGGTTTTCATTGTATGAAATAGATTTCACTACTTTCGTAAGTTGGAATATTGACATTACATCAGTTATCCTGGTATATTATCATACATTATGATATTTAACTTAAAACCGCAAAACAAAAAAAATATTGTTACTGTTGTTTATTTCGGCAACCACAACTGTTGTTTTTTTTTTTTTTTTTTACAGTTTATGGTTTATACATAAATTCCATGACAGAATTGAAGATAAATGTCAGTCTCTGTGTCCAAATTCACTCACTCATTTTCTTTTACGATATTCAAGAGAACTGAATAAGTGGACTAATTTAGAGAATAGTGAATGAGGTTATAGGAGGCGATTCTGGGAACAGCAGCTGTTTACCATTGACAGTCAATGATCCTTCTTGTTAACTTCAACACTGCTTCAATGCTTTAACACTCTGTAATGAAAAACAGTGGTTTTAAAACCTGTCTTGAAGGCACCCCTGCCCTGCACATTTTGTATGTCTCCCTCACCTAAGACACCTGATTCCACTCATAAGCTCGTTAGTAGAGACTGTAAGACCTGAATTGGGTGTATCTGATAAGGGAGACATACAAAATCTGCAGGGTAGGGGGTTCTCCAGGACAGGTTTGAAACTCTACTGGTGTAGAAACACCACATGAACACTGAGCAGTATGAAAACTTAACTGTGAACCTTTACATAAATCTTACCTGTTTCGCTCATGTCTGACTAATGCATATGGATCACATTTCAAGATTTTGCGCTTCCTCATAATCAAGAACGGTAAAGTTTATCATATTTGGCGTGCTGTTCTGGGGGGCGGTCCTTGTATGCCCCCCAAAAAAGCTAGATACGGACAGCAGCCGGATGCAAGCCCCCCAAAAAGCACTGTAAGTTGATGCTGGACATTCAGCAAGGGGAATATTTTTTAGTTTTGCACGCTCCTTGGGGTTGGACTAGTTTTGGGAGGTTTCGAATGGATGAGCTATGAAGTCATGTCATGTCACTTTATAGCACTTTTCAGAGATGGGGACAAGTCACGTATAGTCAAGTACAAGCAAGTCTCAATTCTTTACCATCAAGTCTCGAGTCAAGTCTCAAGGCACAGTTTAGTTAAATCAAGCAAGTCAAGTCAAGGGTTCACCTTAAGCAAGTCAAGTCGAGTCCTGATAAGTTTCAAGCCAAGTCAAGTGAAGTTGCGGTACTAAAATAATATATATATTTTGCATCCATAATGGACAGAAAGTGAATGAAGAGCTTGTTGTCAGTGATAGACAGGGTCATGCTGCAATTAATGATTAGATCAGATATTAGTGCTTCTATAATGCCTTTTTGTCGAGGGTGGTGACTGGATATTTAGTAGTCTGGGGCACAATGAACTGTGACATGGGAGCCTGCTGCATATAGCAGTGTATCTTTGAAATATTCATCATATCTGCATGGATAAAAAATACCAAACCAATCATGGAAAACTGTAAACATTAATGCTAAATTATTTTTCCTATGCACAAAAATATATTATTTTATAAATAATGTATGGAAAATAAATTGTAAATATAAATACATTTTAAGTGATGATCACTTGTATGTGCTTTAAGTTACAGATTTTAATTTTAACACACACAGAAATGTAAATACTGACAGAATGTAAGACTTTATACAGGATATGAACCCTATAAACTATGTATTGTGACTGATAATTTACCTAGTATATGTTTTATATCTGATGCTTTAATACTTATGCTGTCCATTATAAGACACAGTAGGGAATTTATCTACTCTTTTTCATCTAACGTTAGTGATGGGAATCTCGTTCATCAAAATGAACGGATCTTTTTCATTTCAGCAGAATATAAATATAATGTATGTTAATTTAACCCAGTGATTAAGTTATGAAGATTAATCGTCATCTCCGCGGTGGACGCGCAATATACACGTTTCATATGTAATATATAATCTGATGTATTTGTTTTCTATTTGAACATTTTGTAGTTATTGTGAGTGTACACAAAAAAATTAACACTTAACGTTAACCGATTCAGAGATTGAATTATTCTTGTCAGTGTGACCAAAACGTTTTGAAAGAGTGTTTTAAGAAGAAGTGATTGCACGACGAGTTCATCTTAGATTGTAATGCAGTATACACGAGCCGCCATTCAACACACAGCCAGTCCATACAAACACTTCAAAATGCGCACATTTAATATAGACATTAACGTTTTAGCTTACATGTAATATCGAGAAGCCCCTTTATTTTAAGATTCCCCCTAACATTAAAATTCGGGCTGCTCCACTGGTAACGTTATAGCATTTTACTTATGAGCCGTAACGCTAGATGATCATCACATTTGTGATAAAAACATGCAGGCCAAAATTATGACAAACAGAAACAATTAATTAATAACATAAGTAATCGTTTTATTAAATTGACTATAAAGAATTCCGACTTTCTTATCTTTCCTTGTGGTTCTTAAAGTGCCGGATGATATTTGACGTTGTGGATGTCGTGTCGGCTATTCTTGCGTAGCATTCTCTATCTGGAAAATCCTTTTTTATTGGTACGGTCCTGTTCAAAGTCCTTATAGCCAAATGTGATTATTTGTGGAGCTTGACTAATGTCTGTCATGTTTAGCGCGGTTTGAGTTGTGCAGCGTTAAAGGCACAGGCGCCAATTATGGTGCTGCTGAGTCACAATTATTTTATTAAACGAATTATATTTAAAAGTTCAAGTCATCGTCGAGACTTCCACTTTAAGTCAAGTCAAGTCACTTGCTCTCAAGTCATTTTCTTACTTCCATCAACCAAGTCGCAAGTCCTGAAAATTGTGACTCGAGTCCCCCATCTCTGGCACTTTTAACAATACGGATTGTAGCAAAGCACTGAACATTATCAAGTAATAAAATAGAGTGATGGTAATGTATAATGACGTGATTGAACTATATCAAATGCAGAGACGGTCTCTGTAGTCCAGACGACGATTATCACTAGAAATCAGGTGTCCAACTAAGCAAGCCAGAGGCAACAGCGGCAAGGAACCAAAACCCCATCCATGAGAGAATGGGAAAAAACCTTGGGAGAACCAGGCTTAGTTGGGGCCAGTTCTCCTCTGACCGGAGCTATGGGATGGGGATGAAGGATAGCTTTTAAGATAAAGTACCTCAGCTGAGATGTGAAGAGGAAAGCTTAATAAAAGTAATCTCTGCAGAGGCATAAAAGGGGGAAGCTTGAGATAGAAAACCTTTGCGAAGGTTGGAAGGAGAAAAGCCTCTGCGGAGGCAGAATGGTAGAGAAGTAGGGGGTGGGACGCCTCTGCGGAGGCGGGACAGGGTGGGGAAAACAGTTCCGGTCAGTGGATAAAACAGGAACTGTTTGCTAAATAAATAAAAACTGAGAGAATCAATGAAACAGCAAATGTATGAGAGGGTGCGTAAACTACGTTACGAGACTGAGGAGAAGTGGAAGGGAATGCCGTGCTGGGGTCATTAGGTGGTGCTGGCCGATTCCATGCTACCTTGCTGCTTTGGTTTGATATGTTGCAACACTGGGCTTTAATTGCTTCTGGGGCTGGAGAAAATGGCAAGTGGTGAGTAATGAGGATTCTTTCGCTTGGATTGCTTTGGTGAATAGCGCAGTGAATGAGATTTAAGAGCGCACGGGCAAAGCCTTGAATAGGAAGCCGCAGGCTGTCATGGAGGCCCAGACGGGCTGAAGGTTGAGCTTGGGCAGTAGCAGGTTGTTGGAAGGCAGGCTGAGAAATCTGGTCTTAGTGGAGGTAGGCAAGCAAGGATGTGTCTTCAGTCGTGCGATTCTGAAGTATGCGCGAAAGGCGAGGTGCGGAAGGAAAGAGAACGGGGCTATTTATAGTGGGTAGCAGGGGATTTGATTGGACAGGTGTCATGAGGAGATTGATTAGGTGATGCGGTGCCAGTCGTGATTAATTGACCAGTGCTCCACTCGAAACTAGTTTATTTGCAAAACTTTCACTAAATGTATTGATTTGCTTTTGCTAATTTAAATGTACAATTAGACAGATTTTAGACAGAAAAAAAAGAAAACTAAAATTAGGAGATAACTAGAATGTTCATACTTAAGTGTCTGCAGTTTATATTTTGGATCCTCCAGTTTGTGTTTGAGCAGCTGGGCTCCTGAATCTCCTGGGTGATTGTAGCTCAGATCCAGCTCTCTCAGGTGTGAGGGGTTTGAACTCAGAGCTGAAGAC